>JAMKCH010045844.1:0-33096 GCA_023653785.1 Ophioderma brevispina | reverse complement strand
GAATTGCATGTCATTCAACCTTGTAAGCCAAGACTTGCAAGGTGAGATATCCGGTTGCTTCTGTATCCTCTTCTCCATTCCGGTTTTTAATTTGGAATGTTTAAAACACAAGTTCATCTTCTACTATAATAACTCCGTTTCAATCCTGGCTTCTCGAGAGCTGCTATTTTTTGCCTTTCATTTCTTGTTCCAATTTAGGTATGACATTAGTCTTCACTACACTGAGGTCTTTGCGGCTTCCAATAATATCGCCACGGCTCCCTTGAGATGATTCACATCAGAAGTTACGGTTTTCAGAGTTTCTTGTACAGAATTGAGTTGAGTGTTCCATCTTGAGGACTCCAGTTTTTTCACAGACAGATCAATGCACGCTAACGGATGCCAGCCTGAGTACTGGCGGCATGCGGTGCATGGCTGGTTTCAATTGTCCCGCTGTTGTCCGCGTGACTGTGTAATACAGCGTGTGCATTGGCGATTGTATCTGCTACCCTGTCCATCGTTGACATATTAGCTGATAAAAAATAGAGTCTATTTTTAAGATTTTTTCCTAATTTACGAGTGTCAGTGACAATTCAGAAGAACTAATATCGTCCCTGTTCCTTTTCAGAGGCATATAGACAAGTAAAGATGGAAAATAGGCTTCAAATGTCGTTCAAGACCCTGTGCATTTTCAGAGCTCATGACAGACATCCGACGTGTACGACGGGCTTGGTTTATGTTTTGAATTACGTCAAAGTCTACAAAATAATAAAAAAGTACGACATTCTTGTGAGACTTCTAACTTTACCACTAGAAAAAAAATAAACACACACAACTAAAAAGGAACGAACCCAAAATTAACTCGTAGGGTTTATGATATCGTGATTTTCATGTGATTTTTATCAACTCATTATTTCTAAATTGTGCCCATATTGTAATACCTTCTTTGTATTGTTTTCCTGCAATTTTTGCGCGAATGGATCGAATGTATCCAATAACACACCATTCGTAAAACTCGGCAAAAGCAGTCGCTTTTTGAGTTACGAATGCGTGTTATTTGTTTACTTCGCTCCATCTTGCAAAATAATGGAGCGAAAAAACATTAGGGTGGACGTCACAGATGTGTGTTAAACAAAATATGGGCAGTACAAACAATAGAGATACAATAGAAAAGAGAAAGAAATGGACTAGAACGTATATGAATGGATACAGTAGGTATGTATGGTCTACAGAGATACCTTGGTGGGAGTATTTATGGTTAAAGAAGACATTGTATTTCTGTTTGTATGTATGGGCTATGTATTTTTCATGATCATCAGGAAGAAATGTTTGAAATAAAGATGAATAAAGATTGATCATTGAATAAAGATTCATCATTGAAAACGAGTTGAATATGTACGTATTTATTATGTTGTCTGTTGTTGTATGTATGTATGTCTGTGACAACGAACATACTATACTTACAAACAGTTTCCATATATATCCCTGTTGCTCAGTGGTAACGAATCACTCCAGCAGAACTCATCAATGTGACATGCGAACTTCAAATAATTTGATGCTTCAGGTGATGCTTTAAAGACAAAATAATATGTGCTACTTGATTAAATTAAGTTCTCAATAAGAAAATGTGTTCAACTACAAATGAGCATGAACTGTGGACCTCAAACCAGTAATTCGAATGGTAGTAATATAAAAAAAAATGAAAAAGCAGACCATCATAGTAGTAACTAGCAGCATTAGTAAAGTGCGACAGAAATAGACTATTTTTTTTAATTTATTCTTATTCATATCAACAGACTGTTTTACAAACTTTGCAAACATAACATAATCAACAATTGACAATCACTTACTAACAATAAAATAAAATTTAAACCTAGCATTTTACGCTACTATATGTGCCTGATATTCATTTCCTGTCTGAAAAGAAATAACAGGTTTGGATAACTTCCATCATTTACTGGTGCACAATTTTGCAATTGAAATAATTTGGTTTGCATATGCAATGAAATTGTTGCCATCTTTAAGATAACTAACTAAAACATCAGTGACTGATACAGCTTTAGGATAGCCATATTGTTTAGTTAACATTTCATTAACAACCATCCATATTCTACAGGGTGAGTAAAAAAAAATTACCCTGATTGTGTCCGCTATTTTGAATTTTCAAGTAATATATATCTAACATATTTGGTATCACCTTAAAGCTTAGTTCATTATGTTTACTTTGCCGCAAAGAGCATTCACATCAGTTAGGTATAGACCGAGTTACAGTCGTTTGAATCAAGTAGTCAGTTTTCCGCTCTGTTCCTTCATACCATATGAAGGAACAGACATCAGTGACAACTTCTTGAGGTTTATAGTGTCGTCTATGTTTGTAGACCAAAATATGCCACATCTTGAAAAAGTGTTTCAGATAAATCTTACCATTATCACCATCGTTTGCACCATTAAGATACCACTCTATTTGAAATAAACATATAGACTTTTCATCATTTTGGGGTGTCATTTGCTTAGTTGGGCGACGTGCATTCAAATGGGAATCCGTGGATGGGGGAAAGCGGACTACCTGATTCAAGACTGTAACTCGGCCTATACTTAACTGATTGGAATTATCTTTGCAACAAACTAAAGATAATGAAATAGGCTTTCCGATGATATCACACATGTTAGATATATGTTATTTAAAAACTCAAAATGGCAGACACAATCCGGGTCATGTTTTATTACTCACTCTGTATCAATATTTTTGCATTTAAAGAAAAAGTGTTCAATATATTCTTTCTCATTGCACGTCTTATATTTATCTGTATTTGCCTTTCCCATCTTTTCTAGTACAATTCTTGTTGGGTATACGTTACTTAGTATCTTCCAATTCAATGCTTTAAGCCTAGCTTCATTAGTGTTTGCAACTGTGCTTTTCCAAGTTTTCTTCCAATTAAACTCATATTCTGGAAATTTTCTTTCCCAAAAGGATTCACTTATTGGTTTGATTGTTAAATTTGTTAGCTTCATTTGATACATTAATGTTGAAGTACACTTTTCTAAAGTGTAAAAGACTGTTGTAAATGTTGCACCTTAAAAAAGGACGTTTTCAAGTTGATGATATTTATGTCTTTGTTTCCAATTTTTGGCACAGCTGATTGTAATACAAGGTAATCTAAAATGACACCTCGGGTTTGGCTATTTTTGTACTAATCTGGGGTAAAGTTAACAAACAATCATTTCTATCATACAAACTTGACAATGTAATGAAGCCAGCTTTAATCCATTGTTTAAAATACAGAAATTTTCTAGAACTTGTTATACAATCGTTATTCCAAATGATTTCATTCAATTAAATGGGTCTTTACTTTCCGTTACACTTTGAACGTGTTTACTTTTTAGCCATACATCGACAAGATTGTAGCAGAAGTTGGACATATTAACTTTCATTTGTTTGACACAAACTTCCTTAACATTGTACATTTGACATTTTCTTTATTACCATGCCATAATAAATTACATTAAATACATAATCATGTGTATTACATTACGGTTGGGGCATGGAAGTGTCACTCGAAGGCGAGACCGGCCAAGAAAGTGAGTGACCCTTAATTACCAAAGGGAATTACAAGATAAAAACAACTACATACATATACATGATACCAGAATTATGTAAGTAGAAATTTGCGCGCGCGAAACAATAAACATGACTCATACTAAGATGATGGATACGGTCTTTAATTAGATTTGAATGGTTTTAGTTGGTTTAGGTGTTTTCAATCAATAGTTAACTTATTCCATACCTTAGGACCCTGTGATCTTAACCGCTTTTGTTTGCAAATTCGGTTTTGTTTTTGACGAGTTTTAGGAAGTAAGTCATTAAATAAAGATGGTAGGTCTTCATAGTAGTAAATTTGAACATAATATTGCAAGATGAATTGGTAGAGAGAGATTGATAAACAGTACGGGTCTTCAGATTACTAAACAATGGACTAGTATGGGCTATAAAAGGAGAATTGAAATATTTCTTACGCTATCGTTTTTGACAATTTGAGTAATTATCCAGATATATTTGATAAGTACTTCCCCATGCAAGAATAAGCAGACTATCTTGAATATCTAAGGTGATAGAATAATTGAAAACAATAAAAATTAATAAGTAAAAATATTTTTAGGGAACAAAATATTTTAGTTCTAAGGAGGAGAACAACATTACTTGAAATATTATTAGACACGCTTCAATGTGATACTTAAATGACAATTTCATCAATATGATCCTAAGAACTTCACCTTATTTACTCTGTAGAGACCTTTGCCATCCAAAATACCACTTGAATTACTTTTTAAATTAAAAGGTTTTTGTGGTGTTCCCATGATCATATAGGTAGTTTGTCAAAATTAATTATAGTTTTTTGCTTTAAAACCAGTTTATAATTTGGAGTTCCTTTTTCCCATGTTGTATTTACTATCCAAATCTTTGTGAGAGTACAAGATTGTTGTATCATCTGATACAATACCAAAATTAAAAAAAATGACGACGACTAAGATATCGTTAATATACAAGCTAAATAATAACGGACACCAAAGAATAGAACCCTGGGAAAACCACAAGTAACTTGTTTAATATCAGATTTGCATAAGTTGTTTGAAATACTGAGACCTATTACCTCAGGTAGATTTCAAACTACTTAAGTTAATGCCTCTGAAACCATAATGTTTTCGTTTATGAGTAGAATGTCCGTGTTGCTTGGTATCAAAGGCCTTGCGATAAGTCTTAAATAACTTCCGAGAGTTTAGTTATTTTCAACCCCATTTGTAAACCATATCAAGTAAGTTAATGCAGCCATTTTCTGTTGAATGATTTGGTCTAAAGCCAAACGTTGCTTGTAATAATTCTATGTTTATCAACAAATGGACACACATCTATAAAAAACCACAAACGCTTTCTAAAATTTAGAAAACAAGGAGATAGACACAGGGCCGGTAATTAGAATATATGAACAGTGTCCCTGCTTTATAGATGGAACGACCTTAAGCCAATTTGAGATCCGGGTGGTTCGGACAAGACACCCTTCATAATTGAACATTGAAAATAGTAGTGAGAGGTTTATTATTTCATTAGCTACCTTTTTTACTAGGTAGTTGGAGTATTCCATCGTGTCAAGACTTTTGTTAGGATCAGCTTCTGTTAATTTTGTTATATCGTTTCACAATAGGTGTTCAGAGAGATACTAGTTCGTACTGGATCTGATAAATATTCTTTATAGTTTTTGTCAACGCTTTTTCTTTTTCTCGTTGGACAACATTGGAATATATTTTCACAAAATTATTGAAGTCATTACATATCAATAAGGATCAGTATTTGTTTCACCTGTCATCATTTTTTAAAATGCCGGAGTTGGGCTATGATTCTTCCTTGGTGCGGCCCCTAGATTAGATAGAATGTTGTTTAGTGTTTTCCAAGTCTCTTTCATGTGGTTTTTATGTTTTTTGAATTTGTCTTGATAATAACACCGTTTTGCTGCGTAAAGAGATTTGTGTAATTTATTTTCTGGAATGTTGTATTTATTTAAGCTCGTCATCATTATTAGTTTGCTTATACTAGTGTAAATTTTTTTAACGTTTGTTTGTTTGGTTTTACTTTGGAGTAATTCCTTTTTGTAATCCAAGGACAAAAGGATTCACGTTTGTTTTTTTATTACATTTTCCTAAGCGGGATTACTTCCGCAACCAAGTGTTAAAAATTTAACGAATTGGTCCCCACAGAGGATGATAATAAACATTTGATAGTCATCATTTACAATCGCACAAGAAGAATTTCTGGTCCCAGTTTGTACACGTGAGTTTTTCTTTTAAAGTGATTCATAGTGGCTTTTTTTTTCTTTGTCAGTGTTATTTCTTGAAAAGATTGACCATCATTGCATTATATTTTCTTTTTACATCATTACCAGAAGATAAAATAAAAGTATTTGGAAATGGTCGCTTGTGTCTTTTATTAATATCGCTGAAGAAACAATCAGATTATAGTTAAAATATTGTCAAGCAAGGTTGCACTGTGAGCAGTGAATTCGAGTTGGTTCTGTGATAGTTGGCAAGAGTAATGCGCTACAAATTAAATTTAGCTAAATCATGAAGTTGGTCTTGAATCTCTACTTTTAATAAGTCACTATTGAAGTCCACCATAATATAAAAAATTTTGTCCTATTTCTATACTGTCCAAAATTGTGCTACTAAACTCTTCTTTGGAAATGATCAAGTGGTGTTCTTGGGTGAGACTTTGTATCTTATAACACCTATATTATATCTTTTCTGATTTGTTCGGTTAATTTCAATAAAACAAGATTCGTCTTAGTTATTGGTCATGTTTGTTCGTTCCTGATTTTGTAGTAAAATTGTTTGGGGTAATAAAGACCCACACCACCTTTCTCACGATATTCTCTGTTTGTATATCCAAAGTTATATCCAGGTAGATCGTAATACTGATTCGGCTTATCCTTTAAATGAGTCTCTCTGAAGGCCAATGATAGTAAAAACTATGAGATAGTTATTTAAGGCATTCCTTTAGTTTATCAAAATTATTTGCATTTTTTTTTTTAATAATTAACTTAAATAAAACATTGTCATTTAACAGGTTTGTTCTTCTACCTGGCCAGGCGTTTAAATATTTGCATTGAATATCTCAGATCATGATTGTTTTCGCACAATCATCTTATGATTCTCATATCCCAGCGGGTCTAAAAACATATCCTCATATTTTTGGAAAATGATAAATTCATGTACAGTCGAAACTTATTTAAACTCGTTTTTTATTTGGAAAACAATGTCCATTTCTTCATTGATTTATAGGCATGAGCATCATTTACTTCTGCAGTTTGTATGAATATAGCTTCAAAGATTCTGGGGATACATGCGGTATCGTATAACAACGACACAATTCTATCAATATTAAACCAAATTCAACCAAAATATATTCTATAGTAAGGGCTACATTACAACAATTTTATAACTATGTAAAAAAAAAAACAGAGAAAAAAATCATAAACAAAAACATAAGGTGCTAGGATTGTTAAAAGCCACTATCAGCGATTTTTTTTTTCAACATTAAACAGCCAGTGCCCTTTATTTTCATCAAAGTGCCCTTTTTGCACTGTTTGTTGGAAATTGTTGTAGCAACGACCCCTCTATAAGACCTTTTTAGGTGCAGAAGTCGGGATAAAATGGCATCTTCAAGAACCGCTTTAAAAATGCTTTTAAGTGTCTGTTTTTTTTTACATAACCGTGATACAAGGTGTCGATATGACCTAACACTAGATTTTTAGAGCCAAAATGGGTCTATTGGATTTTGGACAAAAAACATATAACCTATGATTCCATCGCCTTGTCAATACCAAAAAGTTGCCCTCAGAGAGCCATGTAATTAATGTTATAGATACAATAAGTGTACCCAGGACCCAAAATATCAAAATTGTCACCCGAGTTGTGTTAGGGTAGAGTCCAATTGATGTGCTAAAGGAGTTGTCCGATTTTTATCTAAGTGCTCCCCACCCGAATGAGGCCAGGCACTCCCAACACATCCCATCAAGCACCGTGGAAAACAAACTGCGGTTTCTCACGGCAGAAGCGACAATACACACTGCAAAGCACCATTCAAAACCGTGCCAACACCGCAACACCAAAAAGGTAGATGTTTGTCTATTTATGAGAATGAAATAGATCCGAAGCGCAAACTCCAGGACGACAATGAGAAAAAAAATACTTATATCAAAATTCCGTAACCACCTCTGGAAAACCAGGGGGATCCTAAAGGACGATCGCGAGAACATCCACCGTTTATGTTTCTACAAAATATAAACAATTAATAGCTTGTGAAAGAAACATATGCACATTATGACAGTCTTCAAATACGTATAATTTGATGACATTTATATCATCAGAGTAACCAATTTTAATTAATGCTAACCAGCATGGAAAATATTTTCTTTTCAATTCAAATATTACATTCATAAGTTCATAACTCTGTTGTTATTATTAAATCTAAAAGCATCTTTTCATAGTTTAAACTGGCCAGATGTGTAGATTGTGTTTTAATGTTAAATATACAAATTAGGTATCATTATGACATTTCTAAAGTTTTCAGTTCAACCTGACTTCTACCAGTCCCAAATCTCTGTTCTCTTGGTCTGGATTAGTTATATAATCATAGTAACTAATTTCATTTCATGCTAACAGCATGGAAATATTTTCAAGTTAAAAGTTCGTGAACATTTTCATAGGTTTAAACTGACAGACGTGTAAGTTGTTTTCAATGTTAAATCTACGAGAGTCATGATTGATTGAGATTTATAAAATTTTCAGATTACCCTGTATACTTCTTCCAGTCCCCAAATCGTTGTTCTCTTGGTCTGTATTCCATAATGACATCTGCTCCAACTATTTTTATTCTTGTAGTGTTACCTTCACTCCTCAGCTTCTTTGCTTCCATTGCCAGCATTCCCGCTTTCTTTTCATCGTCGCAGGTAAATCTGTGTAAGCTACGGCAGGTTTTCTGTCTCTGATGAATCCTCTCTTTCTCTGTAGGTCTAAGACGTAGTCCCTATCTCCCATATATGCGAATCTCACAATCAACGGTTCGGGACCTTGTCCCGGAACACGCCTAGGAAGTCGATGTGCGTTTACGACACAGACATTTTCTGCGTCATCCCTTGGCATATTAAAGTCTGTAACTAATATGTCACGGACATCTTCATAGGCACTCATAGTCCCAATAATTGGAACTTCACATGACGTTTCTTTAACAGTATGCCTTTAACAGTAGTATGTGAAGTCCCAAAACATTATGTGTAACAGCTATGACATTTTTGTGTAGCCTTCAATTTCGACCACTGGCAACATGTCACCTCCAATTTTCATATAACACCGGTGCTTTCGCTAAACACTGTTCTACCTTTAGCACCAGTAATATCCAATTTTAAATACAAGCTAAAGCTTTCATTAAGCACCTGGCAATACAAAATCAGGACTTAGTCAAAATCTTAAGTACAAGTCTTGAAATTTAATTAAATTTCACTTCATAAAAAGTTGATGAAGATATTTACGACTATCCTGTCGTTGATAACACTCTAAGGAATACTTTCAAGGTGGAATCAGGTAATATTTATTCGCATGAAGCGTGAAAATTATTGGAGAATGTGAGACAAAAATTTTGTCATATCAGTTACACACTATTTTGGCATGACTCCTCCATTGATTAAGTTAATGGCATTATGATAATTGTACATAAGGAGGAGTCATGCTCAGCAGGACTAAGGCACTCATACCTGGTCGAACTGGCACGCCATACAGCAACAGGTTGAGTTTGCGGTCGTGGAGCTCCTTCAGTATTAGTTTCTCATCAAATTCCTTCTTTAGATCATCAATTTTCTTGTTGATGTTTCTTACAGAGCCCTCTTTGATTTGATTTATATCCTCTATGTTACTAATCACTGTCTCTATCGCATCACTTATTTTTGCCTCGCTGCGTGACATCGATTCTTCCAGACCTTTTATTTTGGTTTCGTTATTGGAAAGAATTTAGTATTCAGCCACAGACTACGAATTCGGCAACGTTAACGGAATAAACCGCATGTTAAAGGTGCCGAATTTTAAGTGGTGGCAGAATACTAAATTCATCCCTCGTTATTTTCAACAGAATCATTCAGCGTGTCTACTCTTGCTTGTAACTCGTCTAATCGTTTGTTCACATTGCTTTCCATTCTTAACATTATAGCTTTTAGTTCGGCATTGGATACGTTATCACCTTGTGCTTCCGCCATATTGTTGTTGTCTACGTGTTATTTACCTGGATTTAGTTTTCGATTATTAACTTCACAGTCCGCATTAGTATCTTGGTTTGAGTTTCATAGGCAGGTTATCATATTCCGAAGGCTATACTGATGTTTTGGCAGCTATATCCTCCTCATGGTGTGATATATCATTCAAAAAAGCCGGGTTCGGCGGAGAGAAAATTAGACGTGACCGGCCATGATGGAAGCCGGGTTGCCAGTTGCTTAATGGTTTTATGATTACAATTAGAATTTAAAATCTCAAGACTTAAATCATTTTTTGAAATTCATAAAGTGGAATGTTTTTCCAGGGCTTTTTTTACATTATTTGTCAAGTCTTTTGAGCCAAGTTAACTTCAATGAATCTATAAAGGATGGGAGATGAATCATTTTAAGCCACCATTCTTATAATCATTTGTCGATGTCATTCTCTTAACTCTCTCTTTATTGCCCCATACAAATTTGAAGAAGGTTGTATTTAAAGTGTTAATAATCTCATTGGTTATATTTAAGATACTCGAAACAAATGTCAATTGTGAGGAAAGTAAGCATTTTATTACAGTAATCTTTCCAACCATACTTAAGTTTCTTTTTCCCCATATTCTTCTCCTTCTTCTTATCGTGTCCAAACACTGTGGTTCTCAAATATGATCCAGCCAGAGATGGGTACAACGTCTGGCTGCTTCACTGAATTCCGCAAGGTCCTTGTTTGTGCATTGTTGCTCCAGCAGTGGGCAGGCCAAGAGATGTTCCATTGTCTGTGGTGCTGTTCCACAACCACAGGTAGTGTCCTGATCAGCTTCCAGGTAACCCTACTTCTGCCAGGAAACCTTAGATCGGCCAATTCTGGTTCTCAATCTGTTGAGGTATCGCCATTCAGCGCATGAGGAGCCAGCTCCAGGTGGGAGATGCTCACCAGGTTCAATACCAATAAGGTATGTGGGCGAGCACCCCAGATTGTGTCAGTTAGTTTGTTCAAGATGTTATTGCGTGAACATACTTACTCATCGTGTTCTCGATGTGGGTCTTATAAGAGAGAGTGCGGTCCAATGTAACTCCTAGGTAGACAGGGTTATCACAGTGCTCCAGGCGCTATGAGTTACAATATGCTCATCCACCAAGGACACAGTTCAGTGGGTTGTACTTGTACTAATTGACATGAACTGACCTTGTGTATCTGGGTATCATTCATCATACCCAAAAACCAGGGGGAGTATTTTCTAAATACATTGGTGAATGAAAGCTACTGAACTGTGCCAAGGGAATTGAGATTTTACTAGCTCATAGTGAGGGGTGTTCCAGACCAGGTAACTTTAAGCTGACATTTGGCTTCACGGTTGCGTAGATGGAAAGCACACACCTGTGTCTTAGATGGATTTGCACGTAGGTGGTTTTCCTCATAATAAGTAGTGAGTTCATCCAAAGCTTTGGAGAGTCTCTCTTCAACAACTGTGGAGTCGGCATCTTGTGCGCTAATTCCAAGATCGTCTGCATTAATAAAACGACAGGTTCCTGCACTCCTAGGTTGGTTGTTGGTATAGATGTTGAACAGGAGAAGTGCAAGCACACTCCCTTGTGGTAGACCATTCTTGAGCCTACGCCATCGGCTCTTCTTCGCTCCTATGCCGACAAAGAACATCCTGTTTGCCAGCAATCCTCCGATAAGCTCAGTCAAGTGGATGTCCTTGGTAATTTCCAGAATCTTATGGAGTAGGCATCTGTGATTAACAGTGTCGTACGCTGCTCCGGTTACCACACCCTTCTCGAAACCATCCTCAATGTGTTGAGTTAGGTTGAGTATTTGGCTTGTTGTTGATTTGCCTGGCCGGAAACCTGCTTGTTCTGGTATGAGGTGTTCGTCTATCACAGGTGCGATACGATTGAGCAGGAGACGTTCAAAGAGCTTGTAGGTATGGCTGAGGAGTGATATGGGTCTGTATCTCTTGGGATTGGATGGATCTTTCCCAGGCTTTAGGAGTGCCATAACATTATTTTGCTTTCCTCCAGATCTTTTGGAACCTGTGGGAAATGAGGCAGCAATTATAGAGCTCAAGAAGCCATTCCTTTGCTACTGGGCCGAGATTTTTTAGCTGCTCAGTTGAGATGTTGTCAAGGCCTACTGCTTTTCCTGGTTGAAGTTTAGCAATACCGGATTCCAATTCGTCCATGTTGAAGGGGGCGAGTGAAACCAGGGTCGCCACTAAACCCATATTGTGATAGTCTTTATAATCTTGTCAACTTTTCCTTCCCAATTTTTATCATTGTCATTTATTGATTCGTACTACTAAACCAATAAATATATATAGCCAGTACTTTTACAATATTGTTTGGAAAATAATCTCCATTTAAGATCATATACAATCTTTTGATTTGTTTTCCTTGAACCACAAGGCCAAGTGGCTCTGTTCATTTGGTTTAATGTTAGAAGAACCAAGATTAAAACCGATTATAAAATGTGCAAGAACTTAATTAAGATCAACTTTCCCTCTGTGACAAAAATGGTTAATATCGTGCAGGCATAGTTTTTATTGTATTCTTCAAAAGGAAGTTTTTGTACATGTTGTCTAATCTTTGATTGCCTTATTTTATGGGCACAAGTAATTTAATTGCTAATATGAAAAGTAATGGCTGAATTGAACGTGGGCATCCTTGTAGTACTTCTTTCTGTACAGAAAAAAATTACAGAAATAGACTATAATCTTTCAGAAAGTTTGTAATCAACGAAATTAGAATCTCAGAGATAGAGAAACTAGTCATTACAAATAAACAAGACCATGAAAAACCAAGATGCCTTGGATTGCTCGAAGGAAGGCAATTAACCTAAACTACATTACGTTTAGCAGAATGGACGTTAACTGAGTGCATTCTGTTAGCTAATCGGTCTGCGGATGGTGTTTGTGCCTGTGGTGAGGAGGACGCTGTAGGCCTTGCGTCAAACCCAGGGGTGCACAAAGTCACACTCAGACGCAATTATCTAACATACAAGTGGTCAAAATGTTTTTTACACTTTTTATTTTTTTTCCTTTTTACATTTAAAAATTCCTTTAGAAAGGAAAGGGGCGCCCAAGGAGTTGAGTCCGTGTTTGGGTTGTCTATGTGGTTGGGAAATACTTTTGTAAGAAAGAAACGGTGCCACGATATAGATGAATTCGGCGAAGTTTATTGCAACTTTTAGTTACAAAAGTGATTGAAATAATAAGTATTAAACCATAGATTATATTGCAATACAAGAATATGTAGCAACAGTTGAGTGTGTGAAAGTTGCATTTGTGTATAGGAGCAAATACCCAAATTCGCGTTATTATAGGGAAGGAAAGAAATATAGGGAAATTAGGAAAGCTTATTTTTTAGCAAATACACGGTAAAGAAAGTTAAGTGTGTACACAAATGCAACTATAATAAGAAAATACTTGGTTGTTTATTAATCTTGTTTGAACTTATAAGAATTGGAAAATGGTTTATTTCAGATTTTAGGAGTGGGATTTGTTTATTGATGGCCACTGTTGGCAGAAGAAGAAACAGCTGATGGGGTGGATTTTGAGAGTGCCTTTTGTGGTGGTCAATGATAGGTTAACATGAACTTGCCCTGATAGGGACCTTCTTGACTCAGAGAAACACAAATGAAGGTGTGCTTGTGCTTGTAAACATTAAATGGAGTTTGGTTTTTTTAATTGAATAGGCATATTTTCCAATGAGGTCATGTTACATTTTCAGTTTATTTTACAACGTGACTTCACAAGACATTGACTGGTATGAGGCTTTGACCTTAATAACAAATGAGGTTTATCCTAGGTCTGCACTTTGATTTATATTTTAAACCGCTATTAAAATGGCATAAAAACTCAATGCCTTGTTCATTTTCACCAAATTTGAAAGGTTAATTAGAGAAACAGTACAGGTGAGACTTCCAATCAGTACATAAAATGATTGCTACAAATGTAATATTTGCATAATATGGCTAAATTTCATAAATTTTGCGATATTCTGCTGTGTTCGCGACACGGTGAATTTATGACCACAAAATCATATAAAAAAGAAGGCCTAGTTTAAGTTTCACCGATTGACGTGTTATTTTGAATTATGATCAAGGGGGACCTTAATATAAAATAATGTTGAGACCAAGGAATCCTTATTAATAATTGGCATAATTAGAGCCTAATGTGCATAAAATGGTAAAGAAGGAAGAGCTTGTTCATTTTACGGAAACGGGCATACCCGATGACCCAAAAACAATTAGAATTCGCGGTTCGGGCTTTCGTGGTTTTGCGGCGGGGGGGTACAAGGGTTGGGTTGTTGGTTTTGTTGGGGACAACGCAGGGTTCCAGATTATACAAGGATGTTTGCCAATCACTCTTCCACCAACAAACCCATCCAATTCCTTTCAGTTTCTCAGTTTCACCAAATTAAAAAAATACAAAAAAAAAAATTAACTTTAAAAAAAAAATATATTTAATTAGGTTATAAAAATTGAGTGTATATTTTGTTTTTTGATAATGTCTCCACTTTTTTTGACTTAATTGGTTAAATCTTATTTATTTTGGGTCGCTTTTTTGTCACATTTCTATTTTTATTTTTACATTGTTTAAAAACATTTTTTTTAGGCTTTCTTTTTAATGTATTTTGTCTCATTTTTTTCATTTTGAATATTTCGGGGTTTTATTTCGTTCAATTTCATTTTGTATTACTTTTTAGTTTTATACTGTATAGTTGCTCATTTTTAAATGCTTATTTTTGTTTCATTAATTTTTGTTCGATTCTTGTTCGTAATTTTGATTTATTCTTAATTCTTTTAAACTTTTTAATACTTACAAAGTGTTCGTATTTATGCCAGTTTCATTATTTATTATTGAGTTTTTATTTTAATAGTTTTACTAAACCACGCCACATCTTTTCTGAAAAAAACTCCTTGCTTTTCATATTTTTCAAACGTATGTATTTTGTGTATTTTAGTTGCATTTTGTTATTAATTTTACATTTATTTTGTTTATTTAACGTTTTGTTAATGGAAGTGGATATTTGTTTCCAGTTACCGCCCGCCCCGAATTTCATTTTTGTCAAAACTTTCATTATTTTGGTTAAAAGTCATATTTTGCAATCTTAAATACGATCATAAACTTTCATTCTCATAATATCAGGCATGTCGTTCTAATTCATTTTAACCTCTTTTGTGGCTCTGAGGGGGTTGAATAGTGGTGAATAATGACAATTTAGATTTTCCCTACCAATGCTCATGATCATAATCTGCGATCGAGCTTACAATATTTCATCTTGAAAATGTTGATTTTTTTGAAGGAAATATTCTTAAAAGTATCCAAAAACTGTTTTATAAAGTCTGGTGTTAGATATATGAATTCAGGTTTAGCCACACATTCTTATACCAAGACGTAACATTTATTGAAATCTTGAAAAATAATGAATAATGAAATAGTGACTCCTTTTTCGAACAGTCAACGGAAAACTAAACAACCAATTCCATGGCCGTTTAATGATTTTTGTTTTTTATTTAATCTGCTTAGATTATTGTATGTATTTAATTAATTTTCTAATTTTAATAGGTTTTTCTTTTAAATTCTTATTGTTCAGTCTTTTTTTTTTTATTTTCATTTAGCGTTTTCTATTTCTCACTCATGTTCAATTGTTAATATCTTTTGAATTTTTATTTTTGTTATTTATATTTAAAGTTAATTTCTTGTGTTTCTATGGTGTTATTTTGGGTTATTAACTTTTGTTCTTAATTTAATTTGCTTATAGATTTTATGTATTTTTAATTAATTTTAAGTTAAATGTTTTCTTTAACAATCTATTGTTATTGGTCTTTTTTTTTTATTTGTAATAGCGTTTTCTTTTTTCACTCATTGTTCAATTGTTAATTCTTTTGATTTTTATTTGTATTGTATTTATATTAAATTTATTTTCTTTGGTTCTATTGTAATTTTTTGTGCATGTAACTGTTGTGATTAATTTTAATGTGCTTATATTTTTTATGTATTTTTAATTAATTTTAAGTTAATATGGTTTCTTTAAATTCTTATTTGTTTTCGTCTTTTCTTTTGTTATTTGTCATTTAGCGTTTTCTATTTTCACTCATTTCAATTGTTAATTCATTTGAATTTTTATTTTGTATTTTATTTATATTAAATTTATTTTCTTTTGTTTCCATTGTATTTTTGGTTCATTAACTTTTGTTATTAATTTATGTGCTTATATTATTTTATTATTTTTAATTAATTTAAGTTAATATGTTTTTCTTTTAAAAATCTTATGTGGTTATTGTCTTTCTTTTGATTTGTAAATTTAGCGGTTTTTTTTTCACTCATTGTTCAATGTTAATTCTTTTAATTTTATTTGTATTTTATGTATATTTAAAGTTTATTTTCTTTTGTTTCTATGTAATGTTTTGTTCATTAACTGTTGTGCATTAATTTAATTGTTATATTATTTATTTTTAATTAATTTTAAGTTAATATGTTGTATTTTAAATTCTTATTTGGTTCCGTCTTTCTTTTTTTATGTTGTCATTTGGGTTTTCTATTTTCACTCATTGTTCAATTGTTAATTCTTTGTGAATTTTTATTTTTTATTTTATTTATATGTAAATTTATTTCTTTTGTTTTATTGTAATTTTTGTTTCAGTAACTTTTGTATGTAATTTAATTTGATTATTGTATTTTATGTTCTTTTAATTAATTTTAAAGTTAAAAAAAGAAAAATTTTTCTTTAAAATCTTATTTGTTATTTGTCTTTTCTTTTTTATGGTAATTTAGCGTTTCTTTTTGTTCACTCATTTAATATGTTTTTCTTTTAAATTCTGATTTGTTTCGTCTTTTCTTTTTTATTGTCATTTAGCGTTTTCTTATTTTCAATCATTGTTCATTGTTAAATTCTTTTGAATTTTTATGGTATTGTATTATATTAAAGTTATTTCTTTGTTGCCATTGTAATTTTTTGTCATTAACTTTTGTTATTAATTTAATTTGCTATTATATTATTTTATGTAGTTTAATTAATGTTAACGTTTAATATGTTTTCTTTTAAAAAATATTGTATTTGTTCTTTTCTTTTTTATTTGTAATTTAGACGTTTCTTTTTTCACTCATTGTTCAATTGTTAATTCTTTTGAATTTTATTTGTATTTTATTTTATTAAAGTATGTTATTTTGGTTATTTGTAATTGTTGTTAATAACTTTTGTGATTAATTTAATTTGCTTAAAAAAAATTATTTATGTATTTTTAATTAATTTTAAGTTAATATGTTTTTCTTTTAAATTACTTATTGTTTCACCGTTCGTTTACTTTTTTTATTTGTCTTTAGCGTTTTACTATTTTTCACTCATTGTTTCAAATTGGTAAATTTCTTTGGAATTTTTTATTTTGTTTTTATTTAGATTTAATTATTTATTTTGTTTAGATGGTTAATTTGTGTAAATAATTTCTGTTATTAATTTAATTTGCCGTATTTTATTGTATGTATTTTTAATTAATTTTAAGTTAATAGTGGTTTTCTTTAAAATCTTAGTTGTTATTGTTTTGCTTTTTACTATTGTAATTTAGCGTTTTCTTTTTTCACTCATTTAATATGGTTTTTTATTTTAAATTCATTTGTTTCCGTCTTTTCTTTTGTATTTTGTCATTAGAGTTTTCTATTTTTCACTCATTTTTCAATGTTACTTCTTTTGAATTTTTATTTTGTATTTTATTATATTTAAATTATTTTTTTGTTTCCATTGTAATTTTTGTTCATTAACTTTTGTATTAGTTAATTTGCTTATAGTATTTTATGTATTTTAATTAATTTTAAGGTTAACTATTGGTTTTTCTTTAAAATTTATTTGTTATTTGTCTTTTCTATTTGATTGTAATTAGCGCGTTTTCTTTTTTTCACTCATGTTCAATGTTAATTCTTTGAATTTTTATTTTGTAAGTTGATTTCTATTTAAAATTTATTTTCTTTTGTTTTATTGTAATTTTTGTTCATTAAACTTTGTGATAATTAATTGCTTATATTATTTTATGTATTTTAATTCATTTTAAGTTAATATTGTTTCTTTTAAATTCTTACTTTGTGTCCGTCTTGTCTTTGTTATTGTCATTAGCGTTCATTTTTCATAATGTTCAATTGTTAAATCTTTGAATTTTATTTTGTATTTGATTTAATTTAAAATTTATTTTATTTGTTTCCATTGTTAATTTTTGGTTCATTAACTTTGTTATTCATTAATTTGCTTATTTTATTTTATGTATTTTTTTTAATTAATTTTTAAGTTAATATGTTTTTCTTTTAAAATCTTATTTGTTATTTGTCTTGCTTTTTTTATTGTAAGTTTTAGCGTTTTCTTTTTTTCACTCATTTAATATGGTTTGTCTTTTAAATTCTTATTGTTTCCGTCTTTCTTTTTTATTTGTCATTTAGCGTTTCCTTTTTTCACTCATGTTCAATTGTTAATTCTTTGAATTTTTTATTTTGTATTTTATATAGGGTGTAAAAATTAATTTTTTTGTTTCCGTTCAAAATTTTGTCAAGTTTTCATTATTATATTTTTCATTTTGGCCTACTTATTCCCAAATTTCGTGATTCAATTTATAGCTGTGTAGGTTGTTAAAAAAAGAAAAACAAAGGGAAAAGGGAGAAAAAAAAAAGCAAAACAACGGCACATCTTCATGGTCACAAACAGCTCAAACAAGAACAAAACTAAATAAACAAACAATGAAAAATCAAACTTCCTTGAACGATTTCGAACCCCGAGGGACCAAAGGGGGGAAAATAAGACATTGAGTGTTAGCGCCTTAGACCGCTGGGCCACATAGAAGAAACGTACTCTATTTCGTGTAATCTGCTCAAATGATCAAAAGGGTGATGGATACCGCTCGAGGTCACAATTGACACGCCCCAATATGGCGTGTTACGTGAGGGGGATTCCATCATGAGTGATTTTGAAAAATATTCCTTAAAGTTCGCAAGGGAAAATGGGAATTCTTCTGGTTAAATTATGGCGAAAGAAATTAATTTTTAGGTCCTCGGGTAATCTCGAGCAAACTAATATATATTTTCCACCTATGTGGAACAATCCGCTATGTAACATATACGTGATGTAACGTAGAAAGCCCCAATTTGGTTACAGTTTCCTACGGCGGTCCGGACAGTGAGGTAGTCGGTGTCACAGACGGCGGCAAGATATTATATAGTACAATACCGTTATTCTCCGGAAAACGAAGGGGTTCTATATGGAGATTTTTGCATCAGAGGGTCCGTACTATGTTTTGTTTTGTAATATGTATCGTAATTTGGTCTGAACCTATAGAACCTAGCGAGAAATTTGAACAAAACATTTTGTCGTGTATTCGGTGCTCGCAAAAACGGAAAAGTAAGGCACGTAATCGCTACGGGCCGCATCCCTTGTATTACAGGACGCCGTAACATTTCCAAAGCCAAGAATAGGTCGCCAGTAGGAGCCCTAAACGTGGTAGGAATGATCAAAATAGTTTGAAGATAGTATTAACGAAAATATCTTGTTGAAACCTGGGTGAAACGGCGTTTAAAACAAGCGGAAAATGACCAGAATGGGCCGCCATTCTAGAGAAAAAAAGGGTCAAAAACAACGTTGCACACACGTAAGTTCTCTATGCACTGTGTTAGCGCGGTCACATTCATATCCAGATTGATCCCAAATTGACACAACGAACAAGTATGGGACTTGGTATTTATCATAACCACAACGGGTAAGAACTAATGCATCCCGAATTATTTCAAGTTTCTCTGTATAAATTTTAAAATGAAACGGCTGCAATATTTCTTCTTAATGATCTTGTCCAAACATGAAACATTGAGAATTGTGCAAGTAGAGTCTTGATCAGTATTGACAAGGAAAACATGCAAGTCTCATTCAATTAAAAATTTCCACAACTTAAAATCAAAATTATTTTATAAAAAAAGTCAGTTTCAGGGTTGAGATTTTTCTTCATTCATTTTTGAACGGTTAAACACTCCGCACAAACTCAAGGGTGTCAGAAGTTTGTTATGTGAGAGGCATACATTCACACACTAACGTTTTATGAGAGATCGTTCAGAAAAGGGTTTGTCAAAAGGCTAAAAAGTTGTTGTTGCCGCCAGTTTAGCAATTGCAGTAATTATTCGCCGTTCGATTATGGTTATTTCATTGTGTTGTGTTGCTAAGACGCATTTGATTATTCTGATTTTGCGTTCTGCTTCAGTAGGCGTGGTGTTTCACACTTGATCTGTATTTCATAACATTGCGGACGTTGGGTCAGTTTTCTGAAAAAATTCTGACCCTTCCCTCCCCATGTGGGGCTACATTTGTTTGCATTCATATTTGGGCTTGCCTTTGGTACTTTTAATTTCGTGTTTAAACTTGCAAAAATACATTTTTAACATCACAACTATTAATAGATATTAATATTACATATATAAACCCTATATCGCACCTTTTGGAGACACTTTTTTTTGTTAGGTACTATTGAATACGTTAGGGAGACATTTACTGTCTCCCTAACGTTTCCTTAGAATTGCGGTTTATTCCGTCAAAGGATATGATATTAATTAATTTAAATAAATATAAAGCTGCTTATAAAGAGTAAAGAATTATTTAACTGTCTCCCTAATAGCCAATTTGTAGAAATATATATATAGATATAATATATATTATATAGATATATATATATATCTATAATAATATAGATATATATGAGATATATATAGTAATTGCAAATCGGTATGAGACTCGCTTTGGGTCTCGATTGGCAGATTTTTAAATGGTAAATTCATAGGTAAGTCCAATATGTAGATTACGGTAATTACTGATTGGTACAAGATCCTTTGAGACTCGATTTGGCAGGTTTAAATGGTTGTACATCTTATGGTTAGAGTATTTGCAGATCGGTATAAGATCCGCTTTCGGTCTCGATTTGGCAGGATTAATTGGTCTACATAGTATTTGCAGATCGTACAAGGACCCGCTTTGGGTCGCGATTTGGCAGGTTCAATGGAATCAATGGGTACTTCGCGTAATTCCATATAGCAGCTCGGTATCAAGATTCCGCTTTGGGTCTAGATTTAGCTGGTAAATTTGACAGTAGTATATATGGAAATAGAGTGTCGGCAGATCGGTATAAGGTCCGCTTCGGATCTCGATTGGCTGGTAAATGTTGTAGTACTTAATGTGGTGTAGTATGCCAGCAGATCGATATAAGATCCGCTTCGGGTGTCGATTTGACTGGTTAAATTAGTAATTGTATGTGTATTTTGTCCGCAGATCTTTTACAACATCCGCTTTGGGTCTCGATTGGCGGTTAAATTGTTAATTATTTGTAGTACTTTATGTTCAAGGTGAGTGTCGGCAGATCGGTATAAGATCCGCTTTGGGGCTCGATTTGCTTTGTAAAATTTGTAATTGTATGTGTATTTTATGCGCCGATCGGTATAAGTTCTTTTTCGTGTCTTGTTTTGGCAGGCTAGATTTATTATTCATGGGTTACGTCATGGATAGGTATTTTTTGAAGAAGTTGATGGTGAAGGCGGAAAATGCCTTGAAATTTTGTAATATTTTGATGTTTATATTTATATGTCAAGCCATTAGGAATTTAGACAAGGTGTGGAGGTTAGGAAGAACTGGCCTGGCCAATTGTACAGTCGATGGCAATTGATACATGCGTTTGGTGCTCTTCCAGGAAATTCTTCCTAGCCATCCAATGAGGTCTGGATACAGATAGGTATGGTAACCTTAAAAGGCTACAGGCTACATATTTGTCAGACCAGTTAAATATTTATCAATTCAGGTTCATTTCTGCATGTATGCAAATGATTTGTTTTGTTAGCAATAAAATTGACCTTGTGGTCCTGCATGTGACAGATGCTCAGTTGCAATCCGGGTGTGAGAATGCCTATTTTTTAGCTCTGTGGACAATGGTATTGATCTGTTAATCATCACGATTGCCCATAGAATTACGTGTGTGCAAAGTGGGTTTGGACCATTTTTCTCTGCACGGTCGCCATTTTGTTATTTGAGTTTTGTTTCCAATGCCGTTTTCACCAGGTTCTAACAAGATATTGTAGTTAATAAATATCTTCAAACTATTTTGATATTCCTACCCACGTTTTAGAAATTTGCAGACATAAAAGTGTAAAGCTTTTTGGACCACACTGTAATGCACGTAGCTAAGTAAAGTATGCGCCATACAATTGCGTGCATTAGTTAAATATAGAGTAATAATATAAATATGTGTTAAAATTAAGAAATATAATGTAGGAAAATAATAATAACTCCATGTATTAAAACACCGGTCACCAACTTGTCTTCTTCACTGACCTCTACACATGGATAGAATGCTGCAAGACTTCAAATAGCCTCTTAAAAAGAAGTCTAGGGGTCTAAGGGGGGAGATTGGCACTGTTTTCAATATTTTACTATTATTTTCTCGTTCAGCTATGATAAGCCCTTTGGAAAGGTGGGAGAGGGGCAAAGTTATATACATTCCGAGTGATTCAACTTGTGCAGACTGCCACAATGGTCACTAGGTTGAGGAAGTGGAACCGGTAGTCTCCGTTGAAATGGGGTTTATCACCATTTGAATTTTATGGAAGCTGAAATAATTATGCCCCTTTATTCATAAGTAATATAATTATGCCCCTTTATTCATAAGTAATATATGTATTCACATAATTAGAGAGAGAGAGAGATCAGTTGTGCATACAATCTCGTCGAAGAACCGGCATTCTTCACTTTATGAGCTTTGAAATAATGATGCTTGGCTGACAGGGTGTAGTATGAAATTCGTGATCAAAAACGTGAAAACGTTTTGGAACGTTGTAAGCGTTGCTTCCATTAGTTCATTAATGAAAAATCCTAAGTGAAAAGCCCAAAAGGTTGTCTGACTTCTAATTTCATGAGCATGCGGGTTAAGGGCGATGTTACTGTCCAGTGACGAGGCTTTCACTTCAAGCGTCAGAGATGAGGGGAGCGACCCAGCGTGTTAAATATTGCTTGTTGCAGGATGCAAGGTTTGGTTGTTGTAATAATAAAGGAGGTCAGATATCGAAGAATCCAAAGATTTCCGAAAGAAGGCAGTACGGTGACGATAGTGTCTTAGAGCTTCACTGGACACTGGTGTTTATCTTCATGATCCCTTGTAATTCTTCCAAGCTCTGGAAGAACTATAGGCTGAGGTGCATAAGTAAATGTGTTTTCGCCCAAAACCAGCTCTAGGTAGGAGAGTAACATTATGAGACACTGAAAGTCTCACATACTTCTTGTCAAAGGGTAAAACATGTATCTCGGAGCATCTTCTCGTAGAGGCATCCATCAGGAGGAATGTAGTTTCCCAGGTTAGGTTGTAAGGAGACGCTTTATCCAAATGCTCCAAAGGTTCATTTGCAACGTATCTCCATCTCCATTCTAACAGTAGGGTGCTTGTTCAGCAATCCTTTAACGAGAACCTAAATACTCTAATCTTCTCTAATAATGTCAGGCTTATCATGCTTCATAGCAACAGTCGACAAGAAGTTACAAATAGTAGCTAGAAGGTTGAAAGTTGTCCTCAAATAAGGAAGTCTAGAAATCGGTCACATCTCCTACAAAAGCTAATGTGGATCAATTTAGGAATTCCTACGCCACAGGTTGAAAAAGTCGAAGACTACTATAGTAGATAATGGGAGTTGATTTACGTCTAGCACCTGCTGTCACTTAGGCAGCTTCTTCTGAAAAGTATTTGCGTCTGAAAAGGAGCTTGAGAGAGGCCACACAGTCAGGTGAAGAGTTTTAATTCTTCGAATAGACACTCTTGCTTAGACCGTCAAACAGACGGTTTGCCTTACTGGAATCAATCTTGGATAAATTTCTACAAGCCGACCATCCTTAAGAACCAAGCGACGTGGCCAAAATGGGGCTAAAAGCAACATCCTGCATGACTTAGATTGGTACAGCTTTGTCAGGACCTTTGCTAATTTAGTTGCTGGTAGAAATATATATGCAATCAGATTGTCCCATATCATAGAGAAGCGGTCTCTCACCCAGGCTTCAACGTCCGCCAGCCAAGTTGTGACTTGAAGATTGGTTCTGTATATACTTGAAATATCAAATGATAAATTCGGCTGTTTAGATGCTACTCCGTAACTCCACGATCGATAATAAGAAAGCCATTACTTTGGCTGATCTCCCTCTGGAATGATTGTCTGCAACGACGTTCGTAATAATAGGCAGTTCAGTTACTGAACGTGTGTGTGTGAGTGGTGCGTAGAGAACAAACACATTCTACAGAAATCATCAATTTAATTCAAAATAATGCTAATCCCAATGTCATTCCCACTCAAATATGTTGTTGCAGCATATCTTCCCTCTAACATTCTAAAACGGAATCGAAAAATAAGATGTAGGTTGGTAGCTGTCGCGTGAGATACCTTGATAAGTCATCTCACAAAATGAGCAAGTTTTCGAGCACCTTTCAACGCCCCATTGGAAACGCATGGTAAACATAGACCACGCCGCTTGGCACCATTTTTGATGAGTTTAGCATTTAAGTTGACTAAGTTCTCAGGACAAGCTACAGCTGGGTGTTTGTTGATTGTGAATCAGATGTGTGGTTGCTGAGATATGGATTTTTGACAAATTCGCGATTTTTTTTCTCCACAGCGAAAATATTTCCATAAAATCAACAAGATATGTTAGATTACATATTGATCAAAGAATTTATGTATTTTTTACAAAGCAATTTGATCACTAACAGCGCTCCAAAAAGAAGACTAATATGAGTAATGCGTAAAGTGCCACCAAACATAGACGACACTATAAACCTCAAGAAGTTGTCACTGATGTCTGTTCCTTCATATGGTATGAAGGAACAGAGCAGACAACTGACTACTTGATTCAAACGACTGTAACTCGGTCTATACCTAACCGATGTGAATGCTCTTTGCGGCAAAGTAAACATAATGAACTAAGCTTTAAGGAGATACCAAATATGTTAGATATATATTACTTGAAAATTCAAAATAGCGGACACAATCAGGGTAATTTTTTTTTACTCACCCTGTAGAATATGGATGGTTGTTAATGAAATGTTAACTAAACAATATGGCTATCCTAAAGCTGTATCAGTCACTGATGTTTTAGTTAGTTATCTTAAAGATGGCAACAATTTCATTGCATATGCAAACCAAATTATTTCAATTGCAAAATTGTGCATCAGTAAATGATGGAAGTTATCCAAACCTGTTATTTCTTTTCAGACAGGAACTGAATATCAGGCACATATAGTAACGTAAAATGCTAGGTTTAAATTTTATTTTATTGTTAGTAAGTGATTGTCAATTGTTGATTATGTTATGTTTGCAAAGTTTGTAAAACAGTCTGTTGATATGAATAAGAATAAATTTAAAAAAATAGTCTATTTCTGTCGCACTTTACTAATGCTGCCAGTTACTACTATGATGGTCTTTTTCATTTTTTTATATTACTACCATTCTTGAATTACTGGTTTGAGCGTCACATGTTCATGCTCATTTGTAGGTAACACATTTTCTTATTGAGAGCTTAATTTAATCAAGTAGCACCATATTATTTTGTCTTTAAAGCATCACCTGAAGCATCCATATTATTTGAAGTATCGCATGTCACCATTGATGAGTCTGTGGGTGATTTAGTTACCAATGAGCAACAGGGGATCATATATCGGAACTGTTTGTAAGTATAGTATGTTCGTTGTCACATACTAAACATAACTACATACTTACAAGAGATACATTGTGGGGTTATTACGAAAAATCTCTTAAAAAGACACTCTTTAGGCACATTGTTCAGAAAAATTACATTTTTTCCAAACTAATAAGGAAGGGAATTTCAAACCTATATAGTTTGGGATTTTTCTCTTAAAAAAAACACTTTTAGAATTTTCAATTTTTTTCAGTTTTTTTAGTTTTTCTCAATTTCTTAGCCAAGTGGATTGCGCCGCAGGCCTATATAGTTACTAAACTAGAAAATCTCTTTTCTATTTTACGGAATAAACCTCAATACTAGATTACAGTTGATTCCGTTATGGGGACAATTCGTAACATAGAACTCTAGTAAAAATACTCCCACAATGGAAGAAAAAATCACCCAACCAATGTAAAAAAATACTCCCACCAATGTCTCTTTATACCTATAAACTCCAACAAGGTATCTCTAGTAAAGACCATACATACATACGTGATCCCATTCATATACGTCTGTCTATTTTGTATTTTATTCTATTGTATTCTTTTGTTTGTACTGCCTATTAGGTTTGTTTAACACACATCTGTGAAGTCACCCTATTGTTTTTCGCTCCATTATTTTGCACGAATGAGCGAAGTACAATAAACAAGCCATTGTACTAGAAAAGCGAGCTTTCGCCTGAGTTTTCCGAATGGCGTGTTATTGGGATACATTCGGACATTCGCGCAAAACATTGCAGGAAAAAACAATACAAAGCAGGTAATACACTAGGGCACAATTTAGAAAATAGAATTGCGTTTGATAAAAATCACATGAAAAAATAACGATATCATAACCATACGACGTTAATTTTGGTTCGTTCATTTTAGTTTGTGGTTGTTATTGTTATTCTAGTGTAGTTATGAATCTCACTAAGAGTCGTACTTTTTATTTATTTGTTATGACTTTGAGTATGTTAAATACATTTTTAACTATATAATTCTTTGTGTTTGAGAGTAATTTTTGAAATTTGACTTATTGATCTTATATTCATGCATGGTTGATCTACTTTTATTTCATTTATTCTTTTGGTTTTTATCGTATAATTAGGCCAGAATATTTGTGTTCAGTATTGTTTTTTAATTTGTCAAAATATAACCGAAACTGCTGGTCTGTGATCTTTGTGCCGTTTCTTATATGTATTTTAATTTGTGTTCCCCTGTTTTTGATTAGCTCAATCATAATCATAGATTTTTCTATTAACAGTTGTGTGAAAGTATATGCAGAATTGCAGTTGTTTCATATGAAAATATGAGTAAAATTTCTTTTTTTTCTCATTTTAAAAAGACAAGGAGGACGTTTTAGGAAGCAGGCCCCAATTTTTTCGGAACATGAGTTTTTTCATTATTTGAAATGCCCATCAAAATCATTCGATCACACATGAAGTGAATAATTAAGGCTGAAGACACCGTCTTTATGGTAATAAGATGATAATTTAAATCAAACATACTGTTCTATGAGCCAATTAAAGGTGCCAACAAGAGATCTCACATAGGTTGTTCCTTAAAAAATCACAGTATGATTTTTGCCCTGATGTAGGGCTTCCCTAAAAAAATATCCCCATCTAAAAGGATTAAGCTGATTGATTTCACCTCCAATTCCAACATTTGAAGAGAGTTATATCCACTACAGAATTCACATCATTACACATCTCTCAATCCAAATCTCCATTTAAGTCTATTGCCAACAGATTTTTTCCCGTGATTTTCGCATTCGCCTCCATGGCCGTTTGAAAGACCTAGTCTTTCTCCCGTTTTACATCCAATGAATCTTTTCAAACTACAGAGACATGCAACACAATTTGTGACTTCTTAAACACTTAAGTGCCAAGGGGGTCCCATAGCTACCCGATTTGATTTTTTGCGATTTATCGGTTATGCAATCAAAATTTTTCAAGGAGTTTTTTGCTAATTGTCTGATTTATTATACGCTTCAACTGATACAAAAAAATACGCCGACGGCTTCATTAGAATAATTAGGTTGGGTCCATAGGAACAACCCCCCCTCCCCCTTGGGCACTACGGAAGTGAAAAAAAAGATATTTTACTAATTAAAAAATTAAGTAATTAAATCTTGGGATTTATTTGCTTAGATATATACCATAGGAGGCAATTAATTAATAATTAATAATACTTCAATCAAATAACCTTTTATATGCTGATAGCATCAATTTTAATTTTGTCATGACGTGCTCTTAACTGTGTAAGTCTATGGGAAAACCAAGGTGATTTTGAAGTTTCTGAGAAAAATACAAGATGGTATAAATTTGGCTATATTTTGCAATGCTTATTTTAACTGGTTATTCTAGAGTAGATATAATGAATTATTTTGGTTCAAAACCTTAAATTGGAGTTGCTGAAGATGGAAATGTGCGAACCACTCTTTTCCGGAGAGTGATAATTTCAATTGGCCATAGGTTGTAGGTCAAAGTTCGGATTTTCATTTTTATTGTGGGCATGTGGTTCTTACGTGACCCCATTTACTTGTGTTAGTGTCATGATCAAACTCCCATGGGAAAGTGGTTATCTGGGTTGGGTCCCTAGGAACCCCCCCCCCCGGCAGTTTTGTTTAGCTTGGGAACTTAAGTGTTAATATGCCAGTCAAATGTTTCACTTTTCGATCACCGCCCGCTATCCATGTATAGAGGTCAGTGGGTGCACCATGGGATCCCTCTTATGTTGATGAAGTCAAAGGTCATGTGCCAAGGTCAAAGGTCATCTCAGGTCAAGTTGAAAATAGGCTAATAGAAAATTGACTTCAATTGAAAAGTTGTGCCATATGTGCACCACGGGATCCCTCATGTTGATGAGGTCAAAGGTCGTGTACCAAGGTCAAAGGTCGTGTGAGGTCAAGTTGAAGAATTTACTAAAAATGTAAAATTGACTTCAATTGAAAAGTTAAAGTTCAATTGCAACCAAACTCATAGATGCACCAAGGTCAATGGAGCAGCCCACAGCTTATATTCATATTCATTTATTTCCACATCATCACAGTTAGACAAGAACATATTTTGAATTATTATTATATTCTTTGAATATAGCGAGCGCGAAAGCCGAAAACCGCGAAATTCTAGTTAATCCTTGTAACAAGACGAACACTTTGGCTACCTTTTGACAGCAATCGAAGCATTTTTCATTTCTGATCCCTGTATTATGAACCCCCCTTCCTGGATTCCGCCCACACTTTGACGAGGGGAACCCCGCTAAATTTGTTCATTAGCCTGCTCTGCTCTCCACGGTCACAGAATTGCTCCAAATGACCCAACTAATATTCTTTTGTTTGAAAACAGTTTAATCCCACAAGATGCTACACACCTTATATCTTGAACCTTCAAGTGAAACTGACCCAAGTGGTATTTCATCCTGTGTTCAATTGACAATATTACTGGTTAGGGTGCATCAAATTGAATGGAATAAAAACAAGGATTTAGCTTAGGAACTGGTCTAAAAATAAAGTCAAAATATCTCATAAAAATGCACAGTTCATATATTTTTATTGTATAGTAGTTTTTTTGGAGACAGTCTGTACAGGTGTTTAGGCCTCATATATAAAATATGTTACTCACTGACAAGTGTCCCTATGTGTATGTTACATCTATACACAACTGGTGTTACGGTCAACTTGACCATAGCCAATACCACCTCTAAACTACGGATTGAAAACTCCTGAATAACTAGACAATACACTGTAACTTGATTACAAATATTAAAACAAAAGTTTAATGATCGTGTATTTACTTTGATTACAATAAGGCATCGATGAGGTATCAATAATCAAAGATTTATCCGTACTAAAGTTGTTAATTAATGAACTACTAAACTTATTACCTGGTGTGTGCCGCGACGCGGGATGCAGCAAGATTAATATAAAAATGCAGACCTTACAAACAGTCCTGGCGAATAATCCAGCGTAAAACTTCACTTTCCAGTAGTGGGACGTGTCCACGGACGACTTGTCCTTACTGAAGAAAACCAGCTCCTAATGATTCCCGAAGCTCGGAGGTCGACTAAACATAAAGTCCAAAAGTGCTGTAACTTGTTTATCATTGGATAACTCAGAGGCCACAAAACACTGAAACCGAAGATGGCTACACAATCGGACGAAAACTATTGGAGCTGAGACAACTATGACAATGTCCACTACGGAAGAGTCGGAAGACAGTGTTTACTGTCACTGTCACTATCAACTTGGAGCAACTGGATGGCCCTATACTTGTAGTAATGATTTTATGATACTCTGCCTCATCTTCTCTCACCAGGGTTGATATAGCCTCTCAAACAATCTAAAAGGATCTAGTCCTCTTATATGAGTCATGTGTCAATATAGTCCATTACATCATGAGCTTGGATTCGTACTGAAACGGCCTCTACCATTCACCGTCCTATATGGATTTGGGTTCTCATAGCTGCTGCCCCCTGTGCTAATTATGCAGAGTGCGCCCCCACTTACAGGTCAGACTATATACCTTGGGGGGGGGGGGGGGGGGGGTTGGGGGGAATTTTTTTTACTAAAAATAAACAAATCACAAACAAAAAAACATAGAAAAATTTTTTTTTGTTCTACACACACCAGATACGCACACAAAAACAGGTATATTTTTATATTATGTTACTTAAGATTAATTTATAAAAAATCAAAAAATTAAAAAACTGAAAAAAATAAAAAAAGTAAAAAAAATAAATCATTGCTAACTCTTGGGGCCTGTAACACCCTCCCCTTAAAGAAAGAAAAGTTTGATTTAAAAGCAAACTTTCGGTAACCTATTAAGGCTCTCAATATTTAAACTTCCTATACATACTTATTCACAATGTTACACTTCCTTTTAAATGCTTTCCTTGTTTCTGATTAAACTAGACAATCTGGTAAGCCATCAGACAGCACATTTATCTTTGCCTCTGATGGGTCTGATGTCTAGGTTGTACTCTTTATTTTTTTTCTTTTTTTTATTGCAAGGGGGTTCAAACTCAACCTCACTAATCTATGATTCTTGTTTTCATCCTGTGGATGAAGGGAGGGGGTTGTGAGCTGTGAAAACAAGCCTGGGTTCACTGTGGTGCCCAAAAGATACATCAAAATGCCCTAATGCAAAAATCAGAGCAAGACACTCCTTCTCCCCAATAGTGTAGTCATTTCTTTGGTGCTTGTTAAACTTATTGGAGAAATACGAAATTCCGTCTTCTCCTTCTTGCATAAGAACTCCACCCCACCCTATGTCACTGCCATCTATGGCCAACTTGAACTGATTCTGAAAGTCTGGTGCACTCAGAACTGTTTTCACTAATCAGTATGGCTTCGATTTTCTGGAAACTAATTTCACATTCCCTGCGACCAAACAATTTGGACATTTTTTGGCTAGGCAAATTTGTCCAAAGGACTGGCAATATCTTAACAGTTTGACACAACTTCCTGTAATATCCCGCCATACCTAAGAATCTCTGAACTTCTTTCCTGGTACTAGGTGTGGGGAACTTCTCAATTGCTTCAACTTTAGCCTTGACAGGCTTGACCTTGCCTTAACCTACTACATGGCCTAAATAATTGACATTGGCATGCAGAATCCCACTTGACCAAATTGACTGTCAATTGTGTTCCTGACAAACTTCTAACCAAGTGATGGAGCTGCCCAATGTGTGGTGTTCCCAATGACTGTACAACAATCACACATAGCTTCACAGCCTTCGATGTCAACAACTATATGATTTATCATTCTTTGAAGGTGCCGGTTGCGTTTTTTCATACCGAAAGGCATAACACGCATACGCTGAAAAAGCCCATCCGGCGTGCAAAATGCAAAAATTTCTTTTGCACGATCAGTATTAAGGGAAACCTGCCAATACCCCTTCAAAAGTTCAAACGTGTCTGACAATTTTTTTATTGCCAATTTTTTGTCAATCAATCAGCATACAGGTTATCGGAAAATGAATCATTCTTTGAACCTTGATTTACCCTTCTGAGTCTGTCACAACCTAAGGAAACCCTTCAGGTTTTAGAAACCAAAATACATGGGGAAACTCCATTCACGTTTGCTTGGTTTCATTATATGGTTTTCCAACATGTACCTAATCTCCTTGTGAGATGGTTCTTTCTTCATAGATTTTACTCTGTAGGGTGCTGTTTTTATTTGGTGCACCATCAACACCCACATCAACATCAGCGTAAGCAGCAGTAGTTCTACTAGGGACATCATGATAATATCTCAAATTCATAATCAACGCTTGATTTCACACTGTTGATTTCTGAAAGATGGCCTAGTTTTTTATCCACCGTGGCACAGCGAATTATTGCAATTTAATTGGGTAGTCATGCTGCTTGTCATCACTGTTTGCATTTTGAGCAACTTCAAATTCATGATTGTAATCCTGTGTACTGTTATCAATAGGACTTACAGAGCACACTGGTTTTGCACTGCCATCATCATTCTACTACATACTCCTTCAACATATTTACATGGGACATAATCTTACGCATATGGTTTTTGACTATGTAGTCAACTCATTACGGACTCTACGTATAGAGACATGGTATCTGGCCTGCAGCGGATGTCCAGGAGTGGAAACAAAGAATAACAATGGTCTCCTGGCCTAAAGACCCTACTCTTGGAATCTTGGTCATACCACTTCTATTTTGTTGGGCTTGTTTCAAATTCTCACTGGCAATTTCATTTGCCCTATGAGCCTAAAATTGAATTTGGAAAACATGTACAAAAGGTTGGTGTCAGTTTCATCATTCATTTATCCCTTTAGGAGTTCAAGGGACGCGACTGTACGCCCAAAAACTAAATCAAGGGCGAAACCTAGGGTCCTGAATGCCTCCCTTGCATCAAACAATAACAAGTGAATTCCCTCATCCCAGTCCTTCTAAATTCCAAAACAGTAATTCCTAATCATAGTATTCAGAATTTGGTGCAATCTCTCCAATAATATAATACTAAAACCAGGTTTAGAGCGCTTACACGAGGTCTCAAAGCGCTAGACAAACAACAACAAAACAGTACATTGAACAAGAAAACTTAAATTACAAAAACACAATAAACATGAAACATGTAAATTACCACTACAAAAGCCAGTTTGAAAAGATGTGTCTTAGATTGACTTAAATTGACCAACAGTCTGACAATTTTTAATGTCGAAAGGAAGTTGTTCCAGAGCTTGGATGCGCTTTTGAAGAATGAGCGATGACCATATGAAAGAGTGAAACAGAAGTAGATACAGGTTTATTTGAAGCTGAGTAAGTTACGAGATGGTTGTATCTGTATGAGTTCCTGGAAGATTAAATTTGTGCCAATCCATGGATACCATTTATAAGTTAAAACTAATATCTGTTATTAATGCGAAACCCAAGGAAGCCAATGCAATTTTTGAGAAAATGGTGTAACTATATATGTTCACAAGAGCGAGGACGAGATAAAAAAGTATGCGGCAGAGTTTTGAAGTCGCTGTAGTTTAGCTAGTGTGAGTCTGGTAGGCCCTAGAGAGGCTATTGCCTCGGTCCAAGACGACAGTTTATGAATGCGTGAACTATGATTTCAGTAGATTTTTAGATCAAGGCAATTCCTTATGCAACCTATCTGTAC
>JAMKCH010045843.1:0-11384 GCA_023653785.1 Ophioderma brevispina | reverse complement strand
GGGTCTTTGAAGGGAATTAAATACTTCTGAACCGAACCAAAAACCACAGCAATGAAAATTTTGCGAATTTTGCTGCTAATGCCTCTCATACAGATAGGATTAAGCCACAAGTCGCAGACCGGCAAACCGGCGCCTTTCCGTATACTGAGGGATGGGCTGGTTTAAAACAATGTTTGGGAGTGCGAAATCACTTTTTCCTTTGTTTCCCTTTATTTTACCAATTCCAGCCTCAAATGGAACATGACCTTAATGGATATTTCAGATGATCCAGCTCATATCACCAGACTAAAGGAAGAACGGAACATGCCTACCCGGAGACACAAGCAAAGACCACCATGGTAAAATATATTGTCCTGTCTTTGTTTTTTGAATGGATTTAAATATGAAAATTGACAGCTGTCTTTGTGATGTGTGTTGTTTATGTTTATACAAACTACAATAATACCTGTATGCTTTCATTTCTTATTATGACTTGTGTGTCTCTTTCGTTGCTCACAGCTTAAAAGAACACCCACTATCAGTGATCTACCCAGAGTCCAGAATAATTGGGAGTTTCCATAACCTGACCCATTTGACACACTTTTTTTTTCTGACACACTATATGAATTTGGAAACCCTTCCCAGAATAAAACACATGTTTATTCTGTTACGGGTTCCGAATGGGTTGTTTTACAATCAGGGTACACTTGGCTAACCCTACACAAATGTTTAACCCATAAAAACATGTCTGTACGTTTTTCATAAATTGGTAACTATTCCAACTTAAAGACCAACAAAAGCACTACCTACCAGCTGCAAAGAAACCATTGGAAATGCTTGATGACTAACAAAATATGAACAGATGTATCGAAATGCTTAAAAAATTGACTCTCATTTGATGAGGTTAATATTGATAGCTTCAGTACTGTCATAAAGAACATTTGGGACAAATTCAACATACAGAAATACATTTGAAGGCAAGGTAATTAATAAATCCAAAATCTTAAAGAATGTGACCATTTGGGTAACATGTGGTTGTCAAATTTGAAATTTAGTGGTAAATTCCGTCAAAAAATGTCCTCTCCATATTTGGTCCATAAAGCGTAAACTAAATTGACAAGATTGATTTGTGGTATTTTCTTGTTTTAAAAAATCTAGTTTAGTTCTATACATTTGTAGTAAATACTGGTTTCCATGTCATAGATGATCAAATGTTGGAAGTCAGTGTTCCGTCAAAATCGGTCCTTTCCGAAACATGAAGTTTGACCACCATACAAATTGTCTGAAGGACTTCACATCACCAAAAGTTTGGAAACATACTCTGTTTGAATTTTATTATTACAAATATTAAAAAAATCAAAAAAGGAAAAAACACCAATAAAATTTTTTTCACCCCAAATGTAGAAATGAATGAAGTGTTCTGTCCAAAGTTTGTACTCTCTTTGTGAATTGTTCACAAAGACATGGGTGCCTCAAAATTTTGGAATGGTACTTCTCAACTTGCCTAAAATGTTGGTAAAAACATCGACATTGAAAATTAATCATGAGATTCAGTTTTTCACCCCAAATGAGCCAGCCGAGGTAACGGATGTAAAACAAACCATCATAAGTGTGTCAGAAAAAAGTGTGTCAAAATGGCGTCAGGGTATGGAAAAACTCCCCTAAATTTGGAAATTTGCAGAATAGCTTAAAAGTGAAGGATAAGTCTGTGTTGAATTGAAAGTTAATGTTCTGAGAAATTGACAGAAAGGGGAAGACAACAACAGTGTTCAAATATGAATCACCATGCAGTTACCGTTAGTTTAAGTGGTACTGCCATGGGCACAGCAATGACGTCATAAAATATCCGATTTTGTGTTGGCCCGGCCCATCCAGCGATTTCATGCCCATGTGGGCATTTGTATGGTGACGTCATCGATGATTTGGGACTTGGGTGCAAGTTTTATAGGCATTGGTGGCATGGTTATATTGTGTCTATGGTGCGTGTTAGGATATACTCTACCGTCAGAATTCCTTGTCTCGGACCGCCAACAATGCCCAGGCATTCCGCCACAGACAGAACCATTGACAACCGCGTTAAAGGAAATACATAGTCTAACGCGGAGTATGCAAACGCCTATTGCAGAAAAAGGATAATTGTGACGGGGCTAAATAGAAATGCCTTTTAAAAACTTTTGGCTTCAATATAACCTTCCAAATGATCTGTTGGACCTTATATGTGTACAACATTTATGAAGCAAGAAAGTCGGTTCATTTGTTAAGTCTGAAGTGCATTAGCCACAGTTAATTCATCAGTTGATCTTGTTTTAAATTTGACCCCAAAATACCACCTTGCTAAACCACTGATCCAAAATTGCTAACCACAGATCCAACAAACACAAATATGACTGTCATATGATGCTCCTATATGCATGAGTTGTGGCACCAGCACATCAATCTGGGAAGAAAGCAGAACAGAATTTTAGACCCCTAGGTGACCTCTCAGTCAAACTCTGAAACACCCCCAATTTGCCCACTTTGGTCAGCAGTTCTTATGACCAAATTGGGTAATCATGGACTGGTTTGGGAGTTATGAAAAGGTTATCAGAAAGAAGGAGGAGAGGGAGAAGAAGGATGGGTGAGGGGAGGGGGTGGTAACAGGAGAAAGAGAGGGCGATGGAGAAGGAAATGGTGGGGAAGGGAGGGAGCGAAAAGGGAAGAGGGAGAGCGGGGAGAGTGGTGTGGGTGGGTGAAGAGGGGAGGAGGAGCAGAAAGGGGAATATTCCAGTAATAAGAATGTTGGAATGCTCTGGCTGTCAAATGGCAAGCATGAACTCACTCCCAATTTATAATATCATTGTATCTTTTTAGTCTGTGTACCATCTTGCTAGAATACCTTAAGTGAAGAGGGGCTGCACCCAATGGGAAATGTGCAGAAAGTGTTATGGTTGTGATGCTCTCTTAGGTTTCAGGAGAAGTTTGATGATGATACAGTTCTTCTCCAAGATCAGACTGCGGACATTACCGGATAAAGTCACCCACTCTGTGATGGTAATATATTAACTAAATACCCAGATAACATGTTTTCCAGTTTTAATTAATTATCTTCATCCCAGAGTTGGCAGTGCACATAATCGTCAGCTGGATTTCAAACCAATTATAGGACATAGAGGCAGTCATAACCCATGGTTATTTTCTGCAGTAGTGGCAGCAATGGGCACTTAATGGTAATGAAAATTAAAAAAACATAGTGCACATTCCTTGCCTGTCAGGTAGAAACCTCCAGTACTCTAGGATTTTAAGGGGGGGGACATTTTGCATTGCCTTCAATGCTTCTGGGCAGTAGGCTGGTGAGATGCAAATTAGCATATCAGGTTGATTACTATTCCTGTGAGTGAGGGGGGCTGTGTAAAAGCATGTTGCCTTTGCATGCTGGTAGGCATTTAGTGATGCCATTTTATTTCCCGTGCATGCCTGTGGGCTTCTAGAAATCCGATTGGTCTGATGACTGTCTCCATGGTATGTAGGCCAGCCCACGCTATGTCCGGACACGACGTGTAGTGCGATGGGCTGGAATTCTGTGACATCAACTGTTAGGGAAATGTTTCTTTTAAAGCACACAAAAGCGATGTGGTTGACCACACCATGACCACATACACACAGTGGCGGGATTTAAGAGTCAGCAGTGTCCAGCAGCTGCTGACAGGGACCCCCTAAATATGCTCTCAGGGCCCCCTCAGATACACCTTAGTCACGCTCAAGTGCGACATGAGTCGCCTCGCACGCTAATGGGCCCCCACCGTAAGCTGCTGACAGGGCTTTTCCTTAAATCGCTTATGCACCACAACACTGTTCTATGGTGATATACATTTGGCTTCCAAAATATTCAAAATCACTGGAGTACTTAGAGGATGAAGGAGAAAAAGTCTCAAAAATGGTGGTGGCTAAACAATGACCAACAAAATTTCTTGGGCCATTGTTATGCACATTTTTTGATTCTAAGGTCCAAACTTTGACGCAAAATAGATCAAACATGATTTTGAAAAAATGGACCATCTACCTTTAATTAACATGAAAAAAATATGATAACAGTTCACCCAAAACCACATATGCAGTTACAGATCAGGGTTCACAGAACAAGTCATCGGAATGCCAAAAAGGTAGTAAAGCTTGCCATGTAACATCTGTGTGCTGCCATTAGGATAACTTTTAATTTATCTTTCCTTGAGTCAGTGGCTCTTTTAAATGGTTCTTCAGGTGACTGTGTTTGCCATTTCGCCTGAGAACCATTTCAGAGCCATTACTAAAGACTCATAATGGTTGTTGTTGGACAATTCTGAAACATGGCAGCTATTGCACTTACGACCTTCTTGCATTCACAAGATGTAGTGCTCATTTGATAATGCAGCTTGGAAGAACCTTCATGTCACCATGGTTTTCTAACAATTTTCTCCCATTTATCAATAGGTGCCATTTGGACCACTAGCCTTCATGCCAGGTCAGATAGTCCATAACAATGAGATCATGGTGTTACTAGGTGATCACTGGTTTGCGGAGAGGTCGGCAAAACAGGCTTGTGAAATCGTTGACAGGAGAAAGAAACGTAAGAAAATGGGCAGGGTTTTTAAATTGTGGAGGGGGTTGGGCCCCCATGTAGCCAAAATTTGTCCTGACCCCTATTTTTTTTTTCCCATTTTTGTTCAGAGTTTTCCCCCACTGCTTGAAGTCCCCCCTAACTGATTTTCTACCACAGAGACTGAAAAAAGACAATATAACCCGCATTAAATAAGGATGTAAATTTATGAGGTTTTACTGTTTCTATGGCGAAGGACCCAAATTCGCCCCTTGTCTTTGTCACGAACGCTCAAATTTTGTCGATCAACTGTGACAGAATTGCCAGAGGCGCATGTTTGAGCCCTTAAGCTGAGCAGAGCGAGGTGTCTTTGCGCAATAGTCATTAACTTTACTTGGTGCAAGTAATTACTGTATCAATCAAGTATAATTGTCATCATATTGATGGGGAGTGTTGCCCACTTTTCACTTGCTACAGAAAATTTTGAAAAATGGGTATATTTGAAGCGAAATCCTTAAATCGGTACCCTTTTCTACCACAATGACCTTTAGAAATGGGTAAGGTCTTGAGTCCTCAGCCACACATCCCCCGCCAAACCAAATCCGAGTACCTCCCGGGGTTGTTTTGGTGGGAAAGAGACGTAATTTTACATGTTCAAGGAATATGATCCAGAGCAGAGGGGTTTTGACTTAATCCTTAATGCATTGAATGTTCTTATTACGGTATTGTCCTAAACAACCTTCAGTTAACTTACAGATACAGTGTTCCAAGACATTAAAAACCACCCAGACATTTCATGATCATGCTAAAAATTTGCTAAGCAATGCTTTTTTGGTCTAAAATGAGTGTAAAAGTCGGGGTTTTTATGTGTTAAGCATAAGATTTTGCTCACGTCACCTTCCTATTGAAAGTGAAATTTCCCCCAAGCTGGTGCATTTTTGGATTGACTCAAAGTCAATATACCCACGGAGCCAGAGCTATAGCAATCCAAATGATGAGTGTTATCTTTCATTGTAGAAGATATTCAGACATGATGACTGACTTGGAAGAAACAAAAAACGCCTTCTCTTGGAGACAGACTGGGCTTCACTACAGAGTTCAAGAACTGAGGAGAACAGGAGGATATAGTGGATAGACAAGAGAGTAATTATCCATAGAAGAGATATATGGCGAGGTGTGGCTTGTAATTAAGTTATATAAAGACAAACGGGATATTTTTAAGTCTTGTTTTGGCACATGCTCAGTATCAGAATAATCAATGTGTGGGGGCGGGGGGGGGAAAAAAAATAAGGGGGGGGGGGGGGTGGGGGGGGGGGGGGTGTGCAATTATGTGTGCATGGGTTTGTTTCAGTTTTGGGGTTAAGTGTCTATATGCTCCATTTGGTTAAAGTTCATTATGGGTCATTAAAGTTTCATCAAATTGGGGTCTCTGCCAGTACTCAGCAACCACTGTCCCAACTTCATCATAGATTATCACAGTTGGCCTTAGGATTACTCTAGGGGTTAACAGGTTTCATTAAAAATATGTATCACATGCTGTTGTTTCACAAGATTTAAATATGCTAGTTTCACATCAACTTCCTTCCATCTGCTATTGCCATTAACCTAAATAATGTTTTAGATCAAGTGGTCAGGTGTGTCAGCTGGGGTCAACTTGATTGAAATGAGTCAACATTTCAAACCACATTACAAACTATGCTGACATCTTTCACTTGATAATAATTACGACATGTCCATGGACTTCTCCTCTTAACTTCATTTTTATAAGGGGCAAAGTCAAATTAAGTTCAAACAAGAAATTATATGCTCAAAATCGTCACAAATAACCTAAATGGATAAAATTAGTCAGTCATGGGGGTGCAAACAGCTGTGGGGGATCCTGCACATTTTTGTCCAAATTGATAAACCATACCCCTTAACCTTGTATGCAATAACCTTTCAGAGAAAGACAAAAGAAGAAACAAGCAGCAGGTAGAACAGCAAACGAAATCAAAGGTTCAAAGACTCTCCCAAAACTGCTGACTCTGAACGGTCGCCAATGGCTCAGAATATCCTACAAAACATGCTATGCCCAGGACAGAGTCCTGCTTCATCACAACACCAAGCAGTGAAAGACACTCAAGTCAACAAGCAGAAGAAGATTGTTGACACAACATCAAGAGGAGTAACAGGGTCAGGTCAAAGTTCACAGGTCAAATCAGATGGAAAGCAAGATGAAAAGGAGGTGCAAGATAAGATGATGACAGCAGAGGAGGAGTTGTGGGCAAGGCTGGATGAGTTAGAAAGACAGGAGGAGGAATTAGATGAGTTAGCAAGGTGAGTTAACTTATTTGTATTTCCGTCTGGGAGTGGCCGGTGGTGGCTGGGATTTATGGTTATGCGCGCATTCCAAAATTGCTTTCTTGCCCCCAGTTCCCCCCCCCCCCCCGACCGGAAGAATGACGCCAAACATCACAAAATTGCGGTTAAAAATTAGCAATTTGGGGCCAAAATTGGTTAAAAATCTCCCAATTTTTGATATTCTCCCCCCCCCCCAAATTTCACTTTTGCCCCTCCAAAAAAATTTCATTTTCTCCCCCGTTTTTCCCCCAGAACATGAAGTCTGTCTGGCCGCTGCCACTGATTTCAGTTGATTGGTGTGGTCACATGTCACCTGAACTAACTCCATTTGTTTACCTCAGTGCAATGATGTCATAACCTTGATGCAGCTTTTACGCACATGTCAATATGCTGTCTTTGTGAACATGTGTAAAAATTGCTTGGTTTCTTTAAGTCAGCACACACAGTTACTGGTGCAACCAACAAATATCCTGAACAAAGTTAGGGAAATGGAGAATCTTCAGCAAATATTTACAATGCATCCTGTGTGGTGTTCATGGTTGTTGTGAACAATTTTTATTTCAATATTCACAACCACATGAAGTCCAAACAGAACATGATGAACATTTGTGAAAAATGTAAATGGCAAGCATCAACGTCTTCATGTCCGAGGCTGTCACAGCGTTTTGGACCCCTTGCAAATGTCCTTATTTTTAGAACAATTTTAAGCAGTGGCGACACAATTTTGACATTTGAATAAGTAGGGACATACAAGAGCTAATTAACTCTGCAAAAATCATAAAATTCCATTGCGGGAATCTGCCATATAGGCCTATAAAGGTCATGATTTCTATGTTATTGCGCCCTCTATATGACCATTTTCATAGAAAGATGTTAAAATAGATTTTAAGAAAAATCATATTGTCTGCCAATGGAAATTCATAATTAAGTACACAAGATGTAGTTAGGGGAATAAATAATCCAAATCAGTTGTCCAAAACTGTGTCGCCGTTGATATTTTTGTGGGCCGTCAGCATAGCTGGCAGGACCACTTTGCAATCCATTGTGCGTGTGTATGTATGTGTGTATGTGTCACTAAAATGTTAAGTTTTTTATGGAGCGGCCCACAGCTTATATTCTTTGAATATAGTGAGCGCGAAAGCCGAGAACTCAAAATTCTAGTTTGTTTTATTTTGGTTTTGTCATATTAAATAAGACATTTAAAACAGCTGTGCTGTACAAACACACATAATTTCCTCAAAGGAGTTTTCAAAAAGATTTGTTTTATGACTACGAGATTTCCTCCTCCAGGTTGTTCAGACTATGATGAGGACGAGGAATATGAAAACCGTCCCATGTTTTCCATCATTCAAGGAAAGCACTGAGACAAAATTCATCATCTCCAAACAGAGACACAAAAGCAGAAATGTTGACAAGATCCAACAGTGCGAGGAGCAGAGTCCAATGGCAAGGCCAGAACAGCAAGGCCGTCATCTGATCGGAGAGCCAGTAGATACGTGAGGATGGGGGTATCTAGGCCAGCGACTATTCACTTCACTCATACCAAAGTAAATCCAAACAGAGTAAGATTTGAGGTGACCCAGAATCTAGTGCAAAGCAAAATGAACCCACACTATATACTCTATAGCCAGAATTGAATTCAGAGTGATTTACCGTGCGCCAAGCATGACGTGCGTCAACATGGAAGAGAATGCCCCATTAGCGCTCGCACGGTAGGACTTTGTTGAGCTAGTGGGCCTCCCCATGGTTAATCGAGGCCATGAGTATACCCCATAGACTAATGCCCCCTTTATGCAAATATTACGACATGTGGGCATTGCCCACATCCTGAAAAATTCTGGACAGCAAGCTTTCATAATCACTGAATAACTAAATTATTATAGGTATATTTGCCATGGCTCTGTTACATACAGTGGTTTGTAAATCAACTGCCTTGTCAGATTCAATATGAGGTTGCGGACCTCCAGAGCATGTGTGGTCCCATGGGTTGAGTGCCTACCCAACCCCACAGGTTGTGGTGCAAGCCCCGCTGTTTGCAGTGGCGTAACGGGCCTGGCCACTCTGAGGGGGCAAAATTCCCAGTCTTGGGAATTTTCCTACTCTTAGGGGGGTCAAAAGGTCAAATTTCCCGGTCAGAGGCTAAAAAACGGCTGATTTAGCATGATTTTTGCAATTTTTTACCGGCCCCAAAGTTGTCAGGGGGGAGCACCGCCCATCCCCCCGGCCTGCTTACGACACTGCCGCTGTGGCTAATGAGGTTGTGCCCTTGAGTAAAGGCACTTTACCTCAATTACTCCTCTCTACCCAAGTGTTTAAATGAGTACGTATTATTCAGTGCTGAAAAGTTAGAACGGACCTCGCAGTGGAGGCAGTGTCGCGATCCCCCTTCGACATCATTATATGGTGGAATATAATCTAATCGCTATGGGGAAAAAAAGAGGGCACCCCCATTCCCGGTACACAGCTCCATCCCCTTACCAGCTGTTCATCCTTTTGAAATTGACAAAAAGAATGCAGGTGTGCTGCCACCAGGTTGTAACAGGGGTCACCTGCCAGAGGGGGCAACTTCAGGTTTGGAGCAGATTGCGGGTGGAGGTGGTGTTTGAGCAGACTTTCCTGCTTGTAGGGGCCATTCTTCGGTCATGTTTGTGACAAAATCCGTCGATTTTTTACTTCAATCCCAATGTTGTTTGTCAACATAACCAATATGTTATTACTTTTTTATATTAATACCTTGAGTCTAAGCCTAACCAAAAATAATTATATTACACTTTAATTGATGTATTTTGCCATTGGGGAAATAAAGTTCGGTCACGTTTTGGACATCATCAAAGGTGGTCACACACTTGACCAAACTTGGGGGCAACCATGACAAATAACCAATATACCAAAAAACTGGAAACATTATTTTGAGTTAGGTTGGACTGAAGGTATTATAATGGTAAAAAAGTAATAACAGATTTGGTTACGTTGACAAAACAGCTTGGCGCGAAAGCTTAAAAATCGCCGGTTTTTGGTCACAAAACATGACCGACAAATGGGCCCGGAGGTGAAAATTTCTGGTGAGCAGGCAAAAAAATGGGCTGATTTAGCATGATTCAAACATAGCAATATGTATAACTAAATTATTTTAAAAAAAAAAAAAAATCCCCCTCCCCTCCCCCCCTCCCCCCCCCCCCCCCGTTACGCTAACTGGTAGGCACAGGACAGTGAACGTGAAATGGTAGCAGTGAGTGATGTCACTGCCATCAATTAGCTGAATAGTACTATACTCTGTAAACCAAGAACTACAAGTAAATTAATTGATGAGTTGGCAGAGAAATTATTGCGCCTTACTACAAAACGCGCTTATACACTATTAGACGCAGTCTAAACGCGCGCGTTGAAGACACAGCGCATATGTACGAAAAAACAAATCTCTTACACTGATACACAGATACGGATATAAGTCGACAAGATACAGGCATTCCTGTGAGACTTGTGGGGAGTGTATTGCAGTGGCGTAACAGGCAGGGGGGTGGGGGGGGGGCAGGGTTGTTTCGCCCATGACGACTTTGACCGGGAAAAAATTTGCAAAAAAATATGATAATTCAGCCCATTTTTTAGCCCTCTGACCGGGAAAAATTGGCCCTTTTGACCCCCTGAGAGGGAAAATTTCCCAAGACTGGGAAAAATTGCCCCCTCAGAGCGGGCAGCCTGTTACGCCAATGGTTTATTGATTACTTTGTACTTCTAGGTTTACAGCGTATATAAAGAATGGTAATTCTTCTGGGTGATTCTATTATCTAAACCCAGGAGCTTACAGGGTCTGTGCCCTTTGGGCTTCTCCCCATTGGGGCTTTGCCCTTGAACCCAATAAAGTTGTTTTTTTTTTTTTTTTTGTTTTGTGTTTTTTTTTTATTAACTGTACTTAGTTGGTGGTGGAGGACAAAACTACAGATAGGGTCACCAAACCCTTCTAATCAAAAGCTTAGAATAATACATATAGATATCAATGTCATGAATAAAATAGATTAATTTAGCCCAAATCAACAGAAAGATAAGCCAAGCATCATGGGTAAGACAATGGAATTGGAAAGGAAGGGAGCACTAGGACCAGGCAGAAATGGGAACAGAACAGAAGGAACCAGAAAAGGCCAAGTTGACACACAACGCCTGGCGGCATACAGCTTGTCGAGGATTGGGCAAGCAAGGAAAATAGTGATTGAAGATGGGTTGGGGAAGGTTTGCCACAGACAGGATTTCAGGAAAAAACAAAACAAATAGCAAAAAAATAAAGGACAAGACAAAAACATAGGACACCACAAAGACCAATCAAAATCCCATCCAGACAAAGCACAACCGAACACCACACAAAAGCTTCACAAACTCACTCTCCCCTCCCTATCTCTCCTCTCTCTTAAATAAGCCAGATTAGAACAGCTTGCCGTGGCAAACAAAATAGACATTAATTAACTATATATTATGAATCAAGATTGGAGTCAATTTTTGAATGCTCTTAAGTGTGTTATTA
>JAMKCH010045842.1:0-11470 GCA_023653785.1 Ophioderma brevispina | reverse complement strand
GGACTATGGCTCCCGCCGACTATAATTGATTTCACACCGGTGGTAGAAGTACTCATAGTCCGCCGGACTCACAGTCCGCTACAGCGTTAAAAAATAGGGCACTCGATCAGTTGACTCTTCACGCAACATTAGTTTCACTGCTTATTCCCCGTTATCGTCTATGGAGCCCGGACTTGGCTTCTCCCGCCGGACTATATTGCTTTCACACCGGGTGCAGCCTTCGGGCTTCACCCGCATGGGCTTCGCGCATGATAATTCCCCGTACCAGAGCTCTGCTTCACCCAATAACTACTCCTGCCGTTAATAACAAGCGCATACGCGTTGCGTGTTGGCGACGTGCGTCTTACGCATAAGACGCTATATGCAGTACGCAATTAACAGGCTGCTTAGTGCAAAAACAAGTCATGTTATGTCGCTTTGGTTGTGGTATGTGTGACGAAAAATGGGAGTAGAACTTGAGGGGATAGATTAAATAGAGGGAAAATTTAACGGGTTAAATTATTGACTTTTTAATTATTTAGAAGATGGGAGCTACAGGATATGACGGGGACTACGGGAACTTGAGTTATGAACAAATTTAAGAATACGGGATGTTATGACGGGGTTCATATCTGCATGATGAGAACTTTATCTGTATTTGATGTTTATGAGAACAAAGATTGCTGATATTAATAGGAACACGGGGTTAGCACGAAGCTCCACACGGGGAGTATCAACTTAAGGTTAACCCTGAGTTTACACGGATGAAACACTGAGAACCTCTGGGATTAAATATTGTCAATATTGAACGTTTTATTATTTAGAAAATGGGAACACGTGAGCGACAGGATTACAAATGGTCAAGAACCACGTCATGTTATTTCGCTATTGGTACTGGTATGACGGAAACTATAGTTAGGACACGGGAGTAGTTTGTAGCAAAAAAAAAAATAAAAACAATATACGGAAGTTCTACGGATTAAATTTGACGTGTCCTTGTTAGAAAATTGTTACTACATGAGCTACAGGATATGGCGGGAACTTGAGTATTAAAATGTTAAGAATACCGAATGTTGTGACTCGGGGGGAATCCTAAACTTCATGATAACGGGTAATTTATAATGGCGTTGAGGAGTGCCACAATTCACGGTGTGTGTGGTTTTCACTGGTGTGAAAAACGGAGTTTAAAATGGAGTTCATGTGCCCTTTATTAGCCAAGTGCTACTGATATCTAATAGTCTAGGCGGGGGTGGCAATATACACAACTATTGGTCTCAGAAAATGATAAAAGCATAAAACTGGCACAATTATTCTTCACCCATACTGATCATTTTCAGGGGTGGAGCCAAAATATACAACACTTTCCTTAGCAACGGTTGCTAGGTAACAAAATTTACCCTCGCACAGGCATTTTAAGGAGTTGCCACCTAGCTGGTAAGCAACCACAGCCTTTGTTACTACCCCATAACTAAACCAAATCAACTTTGGTAATTTCTAGATGACCCAACACAATGTAGATGTCCCCCTCCCCAAAAAAAGTGGACCATTCAGATGGCGACTTAGAATGGCCCAAATATATATTTCATTTACCTCTTATAGCAACATCTAAACAGTAATAGATCCATTTTTGTATGGAATGGAAGTCCTGATCAACAGTAATAATATTTGCCCATTTCGTGACATTCACATTGTTTTTCAAATTCAAGATGGCGTCGCCAACTGGCCACCAAAATATGTATTTCCTTAAATACACTATGGTGATGTATAAGAGTTGTGAGTCCTCTTTCCTTAGGCAATAATTTGCAAGTCTTTAAATAACAACGATTACATTTTAATGTTGACCCCTGTACAAATTGAATATTGGTTGTTTTTCCAATTTTAGTCTTTTTACCTTATAACGCCAAAGAGCATGGTCGTAAGTGGTACAACTAGACATTTTTGGAACCTTATGACTAAATGGACAATATGGCATACATTTTATTGAGTGGAGCATTTTAAAAGTTTGACCCTGTTAACTTTAAATTGGCTCCTACTAAAAATTGACACTACAATTTAGAGTACTAACTACCAGCCTTGATAGAGGTCCATACTAACTACCAAAGGTGGTAAACCTTTTCTGTAGGGGGGGGGGATAAACGAACTCCTTAAATAAGGCCCCTATGATATTCTGCTCCTGCTCTATTTAATTTCATTTTAAGCGATCGGCAGTCCTTCCACTTTTCTTTGTCCTTTCCAATGTGCTATAGAATTGGTGAACCCATGCATGGTCGGTATCATCACTCGAGCTGCCTCTTCAGTTGTAAAATTCCGGAACAAGAACAACTTGTACAATGAAAGGAACAAGTTCATGGTTGAGCTTGGATTGTGGTCAATGTTTCTGCTGCTGCACGAAAAATTGACCTTTTCTAATAGGAGACCTGTCGCAATCTTGTAGTATACTCGCTACATTAATTTTATAATAAATAATTATATCCATGGTACGATCATTTGAGATTGACACAGCAAGAAGCAAAAAGGCTATCAACCAACTGCCGTTCCATAAGGCAAGGAACCTGTAAGTCCCAAGTAGACTGGCAGGCGTTTCACAGTCTTTGGGGTTCTCTGGGTACTTCCCCATGCTTCCATCACCCTTAGCAGCTGACACAAGTAGCGAGCATGTGAACATTGGTGGCTCAGGCATGTGTTGCTGGTTTGATTCTTTAAATATAATATTTGACCATTGATGATCATGCCGACTATTTGACAAAATCGTCTGCGTCCATCAGCAGGCAAATGCTTTCCACTCCTCTGGTCAAGCAGTCAACCCACCCTGAGAATGACACCTTCTGTGTAAAAAGTCATGTCCGGATCCTATCAGCAATTTAGGTCATCATGACACTCTGCTCATTTCGATCAGTCTCAGATCCTTGTCTGCTCGCTTCAATGATGATCTCACTCAGTTAATGCAATGTCTTTGTATGTTTTGTTTCACTTAAGGTTCCTCGCTCCTGTTGGACCATTCCACAATGTTCTGTTGTACAAGTTAATGATGCATCTTGTGTATATTTTGTTACAATAGCAATAAGGTCTCCAGCACTTATTTCGCTAGAAAAGCTCCTGATCCTGTAGTTCATGTGACATTTCGCACGTGGAACATTTTCTACATTGAAATATTTAGACATTACGTGGAGTTTCTCTTTCGGTTTCCGTTTGGAACCAAAAAACATCACAGGTAGTTTTGCTGTGTACATATATGGAGGTAGTGGCTTCTCCGATACTGCTTCTTGTGAAAATACGTTTTAGTGGATTTTCGCTTCCCTTCTAGAATACTTTTTACCAAACTTTCAAGTAGCATGATGTAGCCCCTTTGCACTTGTTCATTAAATGTGGACTCAAATGCATTCCCATGGTCCAAGCGTGCACTATCTATTTGTATTGGCATGCAGCGGATGTAATTAAATTGAAGGATATTTCACTATAGTTTTATAACCTGTGGATTTGGAGAAGCCATTGATAGTCCTGGGAAAGTTTTAGGTGGGCGCTAGAAGATGAGGCATGGTTAGGACGTGATGGTTTGTATGAAGGAATAAATATAGAATGGGGTTGAGTTGGCCTGGGGAGTTTGAGGCAATAATTGATGTGGTTACGAAGAGTGCAAAGTCTGCAAGCGACGGTTTCGATGACGAGATGTTGTATGCTGATGATTTCGTTTTAATGAGGTGTGACATGGAGGGACTGAAGGAAATGTTTTAAGATGTGGGGTGGAAGGGGCCGTGTCCAGTGATTAAGGTAGACCCTTTTGGTATATGCAGTAAGAGGGTAAAAGCAAATTCAGTGTTATGTGGAATTGGATTGATTGGATATTACAACGATGAAGAGGGTGACTCCGAGCTTGGCTAGAGATTTTGTGTGCAAAGATGTGAAACAATGGAGGAACTGGGTAGAACAGTTGGAAATGTTGTGTTGAGGTGGAATCGGTGATGGATCCTCGTACCTGGGGGATAGGGTAGATGTAAGTGGTGGATGCGAGCCGGCTATGGCCGCTGAGTAAGGTTTGGGTGGTGAAGTCTAGGGATAGATGTGGGGAGTTGCCACATGGAAACGATTTCCTTTGAAGAGTTAAAGGAATGGTGTATAAAAGTTGTGTAAGATGTTGATGCTGTCCGGGAGTGAGACACCGGGATTTTGGGATTGTGGTGTGAAGTTTGAATGTTAGGAAGAAGACTAAAGACTTGATGCAGATGTTTTGCTAAGGCGAATGGTGTACATTGTATGGGCCCAATTTGCTGAGAGGGATGATAGCAGGTTTTAATAGGTACACCTTGAGTTCTTGATTTTGGGGTGGTTATTTGAGGCGGGGGGACGACCAAAAAAACGAGACATGGAAGAAGTATGAGGCGGAGAGGAGGAGAGTGGTTTGGAGTGATGTATTATGCGCTGATCGGACGAAGTGAGGGAGTGGTAAGCGTTATTGGTGAGAGCGTGATGTACATACGGCTGCCATCGTTCACAGGGACAAAACTAGATCTAAAACTTTTGATTTACTACTTAACTTTGGATTTATGTCAAACATATTTGTGTCTAGCTGTCCAAAGAAACATTTAGACCCCTCGCCTGGAGAGCCTGACTGTGAACAGCTTGCCATTTTGGAATCAGCAGGGGTAGGTTTAATTCATGCTGGTGATGTTATATGGTGAAGTATGCAGGGCTATGGGTAGATAGGTTAGTTGACCATTAGCACATCTTCCATCACCAAGTGGAAACTATACAAACCTGTATATAATACACACAGTCATGGATAATGATGATAGTCATGGGAGCATTCATTCACTTCTCATTGTTATTGCCATTAACAAATACCTGGAACTATGATGTTTTAGCAGCTGAATAATTGTGCTGAGTGCATATGATCAAGAACGTTTTTGATAATAACTATGATGTCTTCATAATACATTGTGGTCCAAGGCGATTTTCTTATGCTTGCTAATGAAACTATGTTCGGCTAATGAAAATGAATCTGTTAGTTTCCGTCCCCTTGTTTTCGACGAGTCACTAGGTGACAATTTCATTATTCTTATTTTGGAAATTTCATTATTCCAAACTTTCATTATTCTTGTTCTTATGGGAATATTTGCCGTTATATACGTGACAAAACTCTGGATAATTAAGTATTGCACTTATAGGTGATTCGGAAATCAATAATCATAGTAACAGTCACTTATTAAAGGCACTATCGTGATGAATAGGGAAAATGAAAATCAGATTTGTGCATTTTTGTTACTTTGTCAAGTTGTATGTATCATAACATACCCGCCTGAAAGCAATGTATTAAGGACAAAAGCCAGATATTTTGCTATCCGTACAGACACTTGCTGAATGCAACATGTAATTAAATGGAGAATTCATATTTGAACACTGCTGTTTTTCTTCTTTTTTTTGTTAATTTTTCATGATAAAATTAACTCTGAGAATTCTACAGACTTATCCTTCACTTTTAAGCTACTCCTGTAATTTTCAACTATGTTGACTCTTTCAGGGTAGATCACTGATAGTCCTTTAAAAGGTTACATGCTGAGCTCAATTTTTAGGGATTTTCAGAGATTGCTTGTGTTCATTAGAGACCTTTTACTCCTATAGAAAACCAGAGAATAACCCGATTCTGAAAATCCACTCCATTCTGATGTCCTCAAATTCTGATTTCCTTGTGTTTCAGTGGGTTTTCATTTCCCATAGGCAACTGCTTTGGCGACTTTCATCGAAAATGCAGCTTTCACGAAATGCCCCGGTTATACCCATGTGACTGTACCCCCCCCCCCCGATTCCCGATCACACACTTTTATTCTAGTATTTCACTGCACAGGATAGGAGTCATGCATTTCCATACAACTGAACAGTACAATAAACCACACAACAACCCAAAACATCCTTTTTATAAAACGCAGGAATTTTGAATCAATTGTAACAGATTTTGAAATGTATTTTCCCGTTTTAATAAGAAATTAAATTTGAACATATTGTAGATTTGGTCATAAAATTTTTTAAATATTTCAAGTTGAAACTTGGCAAAAACCCGGCTTTTGAAATTGAAGGTTAGTTGATGAATCTGGTGAAGTCTGCATATGCCAACATCCAGGAGCAGGAGAAGGGAATCCAACCATTTGAGTGATTTGAACGCTTAGATTACTCAGATGACCCGGAATGACCTGCAAACATTGTATTTAAAATGTTTACTACAAAAACAGGTTTTCATGGCCATACACATGTGTAGTGATCTGAATTGGATACCCCGCATGACCTTGAAAATGACGCTTAAAAATTGCCAGCACTGATGCTGACCACACCCACAAAGTTTCTCATCTATCACAGACATTTTAGTGATTTTTACCCAAGTGAATGACCCCATATGACCTTTAAATTACCCTTCAACATTTTTGCACTAAACTTTTTACCACCCCCCAAGTTTCATCATACTATCACAATAACAAGGTTTACAGTGATTTAAACTCTATTTTGGACTGCTTTAACCTTTGACCCACACCACGATTCGTACAATATGGCCCAATCTGATCCCAGCCACAGCCTACTTGAGATATATATATGCAAAGATGGAACCCATCAGTCAAGATCCCTTCACCACTTCCCTTCCACCAAGTTCAAACATCGCCTTATGGAACTCCAGATATGACAGTGCATTTGGACAATTTCAAGAAACGCCCCTTTAATTATTCTTATTTGAATCCTAAACCACATTATCAATGCAGAAAGATGCCATAATAGTTTTCATGTAGCGAAGGAATTTTGCGTATCCGTGTACATTTCAAAGGTACAGTGCAAACCAGTCACCCTACCAACATGTGACCACACACAGAAGGGATTTCAAGGAATGCCTCTTAATTAGCTCATTTGCATACCGAACCCGCAAATTCATCACTTTCAATCCGAAAAAAAATGCATGCCATATGGGCTTTCCAAGTGGCAAGGAATTTCCGTTCTACCTTTTTCAAAGCTACAGCACAAACCAGTCAACCTTAAAATTCATCATATAAAAATAACTAATTTAGTAATCTATGATAATGCATTCAATTTGGGGCAACACTTTATTTCACAATATCATGTGACCAGATTTTAAATTTAGTCTATATACGATGTCTGGAAAGGTGCCAAATGCCTATTTTTTGTGTATTTTCAAATTTTCCATAATTGGTTACCAGGCTGGCAACGCAAAAGACTTTTTTGCCCAAAATTTGCTCTATAGCCTGTATATCGCAATAGCATGCAGTGAAAGCCAATTTGGCACAAATCTGTTTTTTTAAAATGACATGAAGTTTATGTAACCAATCTCATCTTTAAAGGCTCGTAACTTGAAAACTAAGGCTACCTCTGCACAGATGAACTGCATCATGAGAGAGAGCTCTTTAAAAATACCGCTTTTCCAGAAAAATGTAAGAGCTCTGCCATCTACACGCCCCCCTTAAGGAATTGTCCAGTGGGAATAAGTCCATATTTTTTTTTAATGTCACGAAAAGTATTAACCCCCTGGGGTCTCACCACTTTCTTCGTATCTCTGATTGGCTCCTTTACATGATATAGCATGATATAACCATTTTAGTACCAATCAAAAGAGACCTACCAAATATCTGTACAAACATTTAGTTTTTCTTACCATGTTCTGATTGGCTAGATACACAAAATAACCCAATGTATACCATCACATCGCCGGTAGACCTCAGGGGGTTAAAGCTTGAAAACCTTAAAAACAAAACCACTGTAACATTCATTGTTGTAGTCTATCCCTTTGCACATTTAAGTGAAATTGTTAAAATCCCTTCAGAAGACATTTAGGCCTACGCAGTAAATGGTTAAACAAAAATATTAATGTGGTGATTAATCCAAATTCGGCAGAAAACAATGTCGGAAACCCGTTAACACTTTTATAAATTGAAAATATTTCAATCTATGTTCTCTTATTCCCATTTGAAAGATATTGACTTCTTCCTGAGCTTTACTGGTCTGTATTACTTAATTTTCTGACTTTTTATACACTTATTTTTTTTTTTTAGTAACGGGACCATTTTCCGTATTTTTACCGGGAACACGTACGTCGTATTTCGCATCATTTTCCGTACGAAATACGGAAAATCCCTACTTGTTGTCATGTCTGCCATGCAATAACAAACTAAAAAACCCTTTCACTGAAAACATGGATACTATGTGAGATCATCTCTATTGATACCTTTGTTGCGGTATAATTTGCCCACTGGGTAATTAAAAGCTCAAAATGGCGACTTTGATAAAAGTCTGGAGAAAAAGTGACGTGGGGAACTATCAATTTTACTCTGTTTCATTATGATAAAGTGATCAAAACTTGTTCAAAGGAGTGCTTGATTGCTAGGAATGTTTCTTGGTCCAATGTTTTGGATGAAGAGCTCTAACCAACCAATAATGAAATATTTTTCAAATAATGAAAATTCCTAGCGGTAGAAAAATGGGACGCGGTCGGGTGACGGGAAAACAATGTCATTTCATGCAGCCTTACCTAGCACCTCACTTCGTCTTGTTTTGTTGGCAAGACCTCAAATAATGTTATATGAAATTTTGAAGTTGTCAATTTTAAACTACATTCGAGTCATGGAATACCATTGGTCCATAGTCATCCAATGTACCGGTTTCTAAGGAAATGTGTTTTGGCCTACGACCGTTGCTATACTATAGGAGTTAATTTTGGCTCCACCCTGAAAATGGGTTAGAATGTTGTTATTTGGGGATCTTTGTGGAAAGTTTCATGCTTTTTATCATCATCTTAACATTATTTCACCCCTGCCTAGACGATAAGTTTATAATCGAGTTATCACTCCATGATATTTTCCTTCATCTACTTTCTCTCTGATATATTCTTTGGATTCTTGGGGACACCCGATATTATATTCCCCATCTATAATCAAGAAACAATGTGTAGTGGTGTGTGTGTGTGTTTGTGTGTGTGTGTGGTGTGTGTGGTGTATGTATGGATGTAATGGGTGTTCTCAAGATGTACATGTGTGGGAGTAATATAGGTACAAAGCGACAATGTTGGGCGTTTTTGTCATTATGGAAGTACGCCCCACTGAAATCTCTGCCAAATGGCCTGTTTTTTGGCCTCTAGGGGGTAGGTATAGGTCTACGCTATGGGGGCCCACATCGTTACACCTGGATTTTGTATATTGCTGTGAGGGTGTAAAAACTTTAACCAAAATAATCCCCCAGTGTATGAATAGACCTACCAAATACCCCACATGCTGTATGTACGATTTATACCAAACACACACACTTTGTGGGGGTATTCCCACAATGTCACCTCTTGTCTGTAGGTGTGTAGGTATTAATGTTATGTATGTATGTGTGTATGTATGTGTGTGGTATGTATGTATGTATGTATGTATGTCCTTCGATCACGCCTTCAGTTTTCGTCATTGTTCGTCAATTTTCACTATACATAGTTCTACATAGTGGAAACTTCCTAACGGAGAGCTTTTCTCAAATTCGAAAACGGTCCAAGGAAAATGATAAACCAATGATAAATCCACCACCAACGTTGTGGGGCACGTAGTTTTCGGTAAACCCATATTATACTGTGTAGTCCAGCATGCGGGACTGCGTGCTGCGACAGCATACAAAATGCGCGTTGCTACGTTACTAGTGGGGGTGGTTCACATCACAGTTTTCTACTGCGTACTCCGGGGTTCTGGATTTTTGGTCGTTACCCATCTCCGTTCAAAAAAAGAGGTACTGGCTGCACAAGCGGGCCTACCCGCTTGGGTATCAAATTCACAATAATTTAAGTTTTAGTCCCGCTAGGGGTATCAAGTCAGTAGATTGTGACTGGTTCATTGATATAACTATAAAATGAACTTATAAACATGTTGGCAAATCTGAGTGTGTAATTTTTTCTGAAATCAGCAAAGTGGGTTATTTTTCTTATATGTGGGTTCTTTAAGCCATATTTTTTCTTCACGTATTTGAAACGGGTTCCCGCTATAATAGTCCATTTCTCTACCTCTGTGCAGTGATGTCATTGACGCAGATTGGGGGGTACCACGCATCAAGGGGGCCAAGTACAAAATGGCCTGCCTATGAAACACGTGCCTTTGTGGCGCCTGGTTGTGTGCGTCTATCTTTTGCCCCTGCTTTACCTAGAGCATTGAAATTTGCAGGAGAGAATTTTGAATTCATGTTCTTTAAAATATCTTCTTTTGAACCTAGATCGACAATGTCAGTTTTTTGCAAATTAGATTTGAAAATTACACCCTGTTTTTTCTAACTCCTCACCCAGAATCGTATTTCACGGCGGTTCACATATGTCGCCGTATCATACCGCCAAAGACGCTTTCTCACCCATTTTTAAATATACTAAGTTAAATATGAAAGAATACGCACATGAATGTCACCAAAAACAAATCGCTAGGATAAATATCCGCCATAAAAAAAAAAAAAACAAATACACAAATTCCGCTCACATTCTAGTTTATGGAACTCTAGCATCTTTCTACGGCGGATGGAATTTTGTACTGTGCTCCCTCAAGATATGCCGTCGATGTCGTGGTAAAACGCCGTCGTTTACAGAGACCCTGGCACATTTAAAAACAGTGCGCCATCAAGATTTTTCAAAAATATTTCTTAGCCTGTTGTAAAGCTTTTATATACATTATCCTTCACCTGAAAATGATTAAGCCCAAATCACGCCCTTATGGGTAAACCGAACGATTTTTATAATTAATGACTCCTGAGTGCTTAATTCAGCAGGCGACGGAAATGCATTTACACAAGAAAACACCCGCCGTGGAGTTGATTCCCGTGGCATGTCACCCTGCTTGACTGGTCTGTGACCTTTGTGGTTTTGATATCAATGAGTACGAGTCTATGATATTCATGTAATAGACACATTTGTTGATTAAAGTTACGGCAAACTAAAAGTTAGCCTACAGATTACCTGAGTGTATTTGGCCTTTATTAATTCCCCTATCTGTTTTAGGATATGTTATTTTTAGGTGTAAACTATACCTGTATTCCTCCAATGGCCTAGACTATCATTTGCGAGCAAATTGAAGAAATTACATATTTTGTGAAAATGTGCCAGTGCCCCTTTAAGGGTACACACCACTATTGCGCATCCCATAGACTTTGTGTAGAAAATTCACGTTCTATCTTGGGCTGTATCTCAAGTTACCTTGCGTTTCAGAAAATGAGAGTTGCACAGTTTGTTCGCAAGACTCTCTTTTATAACATATCCAAAATTCATTACAACTTTTCCGTATAAATTTTGCAATATTTAGCGATTTCTCGGAGAGTAGTAATTTCGCTACTAAAATTTTCGCTTGAAACCGGGAAATGCACGTGTTTGTTAATCCGCCAGTAAAAAAAAAACAAAGCTTAAATCAACACTTTTCCTTTCATGAATGTCAGGTACACTTTCCAAAAAATCGGTAGAGACCAAATTTATGCGAAAATGTGCTCAAATAGTATCAATAACTCAGAA
>JAMKCH010045841.1:0-14879 GCA_023653785.1 Ophioderma brevispina | reverse complement strand
CTCGAGTATCTCAAGGAATTTGGGCTTGCAGATGTATCACCTGGCTCATCGATATGCCAGTTAAAATCACGCACTATTGCGAACTTGTTCTGGGATGGGTATAGAAACTCAAGCAAGTCCAAAGCCTCAAGAAACAAGCAGGAGTTAGCTTCTTAGTAGCTGACCGTGGAGGGCGTGATAGTTAAACAGTCTAAGCTTTGAAGAGCGTTGGGATATTGTTTAGAGAAGGGGGGGTCTATGTTTTCAAATTGAAAAAAAATGAGTCACAGCTTAATTGGAGATTATCTCACGACAGAAGTGTAATCTTTCAGCTTGCATTTGCTTTTGTTTTAGGTAAATAGACATTCCGTTCAATTTCATGCTCGATTTAAGTAAGCAGGTCTCGCACGTTCGATGCATTTGTATAACCTTTGGGTTGTAATAAGTGCTCACCCTGTGATTTTTAAGCAAATATATTTTTTCTTATTATGACCACATATTACAAGCTTTTTTCTAAAATGAAATTACATTATGCATCCAAACCAACTCGTAATTTTCAGCTCGACAGCCTTTCTTATGTATTTCTTTCCTTTATCACTCACGCCAGTTATTGAAGACGTTATTTTAAAAATTACTTGTTAAAAAACCCCATAGATCATCCCACCAATTTTTGCACGCAAATGCACTCAAAGGTAATAATTTATTATTTTACAATAAATGAAACAATAACTTCCAAATTGCCGGGCCCAATTTATAGTTTTTTGCAAACGTTTAATATTTTCGATTACGTATCGCTCAATATCCCAATGGTGAAAATCAGGTTTTTATAAACTGGAACGAACGTAACTCAAAAAACCAAAGGTCGTATTCACATGATTTGGGCACAGATATTTAGCATCCAAAGGGCTGTGACACCATAATCCGGATTTTTTGAATTAGGCTTCAATTTTGATTATGCATAAAGTTCCCTAATTGGTCATCTCCTGGTTGCCATGGGCCAACCATATAAAAACCCGGCTTCATGGTTTTCTGGCGCATTGTACCCATTCACCCCTTCTATCCAAGTATGGGGTAGTGCAAGTTACTGGTACGCAGTTACGTTTGTTCCGTGTTTAGTTAGCCTTCAGAGGCTCTGTTTCAGTTACCTGCACAAGACAAAATAATTAACTGATTTTTTCGTAAAACTTTTAACTCTGGCTTATAATATGATATACACCCTGTAATGTACATATTGTTTAAAGTTCAGAAATTGGCAATCGAAAATTGGGCAAAAAACTGAGCTCCCCCCCTTAAGTCCAGCAGCTCAAATGACTTGAAGCATTTAGTACTGTTTATGGCTGGCCTTGTACCCTTTATTGAGTATGGAAATCTACACCACCTTGGTTCTTACTACGATGCTAGGTTTGATGGAAGTCATAGTTTTAGGTCATTGAAGTTTTTCAGGTCGCATTACACAATCATTTTCGATCGTTGCCGTGTAAGCCACGTTTATGTAGTGCGAACCATCTATATCTTATGAATTACAAGTCACAGATTGAGGGTACCTTATTGCACGAACATTCCACGAGGCAAACATTGTCTTCACAGACTGGGCACCTTTTGACATTGTTTAGATGGTTTAATTTCAATAGAGTGCTCTGTTGGTTGTGACTGAATGGAATCGGAACAAGGTTGGGAGTCATGACTCCTCTCCCATAGGATTGCGTTGTTTATCTGTACCAATGATTGGTTTGATGACGCACTTCTACAGCCGCGTACAGTCCTTTGCGGACAAGACCCACATCACAAAGCCTTTTCCATCACACATTCAGAATCCATCTAGTTTGCTCTGAAGGACTGGATGCTTTCCTGATTCATTGGCATTCCAATGAACCATGGGCGAGAAGCGGTATCTGTATTTAACAATCGCTTATACAGATCATCCAGAATTGAGTACCCGAATAAATCCAGAAGTTACACACAGGGATTTGAACCTTTTGATTTTTGGTAATTTGCGCCACAGGCAAGCACCCTAACCACTAGGCCACGCTCACCCATCTATAAAATTATGTTAGGGCATGTGGTCCGCAGTGGGTGAGACGGCCCGACTCATGAATCTGAAGGTTGAGGTCGAGCCCCGCTGTGGCCAATGTTGGTGTGGCACTTTGGCAAGGCCCTTTACCTCACTTACCTCGTCGACCCAAGCGATTCGGGTACCTGTTAGGGGTAATATTTCAATCTAAGTGCTGATAGGATTGTTCGCTGGCCTGCTGCCGACCTAGGTGAGTGAAATGATTGTGACTATTTCCTGATGGCAGCGTAAAATAAATAATAGGCACAGCGCTTTGTCTACTTGTGTAAAAGCCTATATAAATCTCATTATTATTATATGGTTGTTGTGATATTCCTGTGATTGCAACAACGCGTAACTGACCATTTTTGGCGAATTGAGTTATTTTATATCTTATGAAAAGTTAGGTCATTACGCATAAGTTGATATACATTTCTTCAGGTGACAGTCTCAATGTATTACAGAGTTATGAAGCGAACTAGGCCTATTAGGTTGTAGATACACTTTTTGCACCAAATTGAGTTCTGTTGAGTGCAACAAGAGTCGTAACTGGTAGATAACGACTTTGTTGCACGACACCACCCGTCAATAAGCATTTAGTTACTACTCCACTTTACTTAGCTAATTCTTCTTATTTAGTCACTTACGTGGGAAATAAAATATTTTATAATATATTTTTTAAAAATACATTGTATTTTCATCGGTGTAAGAATTTGGAAAATGTAATACGACTTTTGTTGCAACGCACTGACGAATGTTAATTCCTCGAACTGCTTGTTTTAAATGCGCTAGATAATGCTGCAGAGAATTCCAACTTCATAGTGTTCATTCCAGATGTCACCGAGACCGCTCCGAGCCAGATAACACGAATCTTTTCTACTCAAAACAAGACGGTGAATCATATAGAGCTGACGGTCCCTATGTAGGATACCCTATCCATTTCATATGCTAGAAAGAAGTGCAAATACCAAGATCTAGTGCTGACTGAGAAAACAGAGGATGGTTCCTACATACTACTGTCCGAATATAAGTAGGAACTAGAGGTTTCTGTCAACCAATGTCTGCATCCTTAGGCATTCCTAAATGAAAGAGAAGGCTTTATACCCTGATATAGCACTAAAATTGCACATCATAAGCCAAAGGAATTCAAACAGATGGGCCGCTACAAGCACTCCACAACATTTTCCTGAGCAAGTGCAGTGGTTGAGCGCTCACAAAAACAGTTTTAAACCTCAAAGTCTTTCAATTCCAGAGACCTCAAAACACCAATCGAGACAACGAGAACATAAGGTAATTTTTCCCTATTAATAGGGGGTGGACAAGTTACAACTTTAAAAAAAAACGCACACACACACACAAAAAAAACAAAAAACAGTAATTATATGGCCATTTGGCTCCGAAAAGAATATAGGACCTTTTTCCACTGCAAGATAATTTTTTGGGTTGGTTCCATGGATTTTAAGTTTTTGTACATAGAGTCAATGGATTTTGAGGTTAAATGTAAGCTTTGGCAATATCTGCCACATACCAACTAAAATGACAACTATGTAACAAGGCCATTTGCTAGGTATATTGCCTCCCTTTGTAAAACCATAGGTCCAAAAAAAAAAAAATTTTAAAAAACCAGTTTAGATTGTCTAGACAAAAAAAAATGCTTTACCTTGCAGGGGCGTGTGAGTCCACTTATTAGCACAGCTCACCTTCACCTACTGGTTTAAATTATTTATAGCAACAGGAATACACCTCCTTACACACAATGAAATGCCCGGTTACTACAGTGTTAATAATCTTAACCCACACTTCACATGCCTGGTATTAAAACACCCCCAGTACCATTCACAGTTATTAGCAAGTTATTAATCTTTAAGTATGGTGTGGGAGAGCGTGGCCTAGCGGTACGGGTGATTGCCTCTGGCGCAAATGTACCATCAAAATTTCCCGGGTTCGACTCCCGGTGGGGTCGTGGGCATTGCGGATTTATTAGGGTACTATCATTATGGATTTTGATCGTATTACAGCTATTGATTAAATCAGAATACGCTCTCCTCGATGGTTCACTTGGAATTGGGCCAAATGGATCATGAAAGCACGCCATCCTTCGGAGGGGACGGTAAGCCGTCGTCTTCGGTCCGGTGTACAGAGAGTCAAAACTGGGATCTATGTACATCGCAGTCAGTGTCGAATAAGAGTAGGGGTAAACCCCTGACTGTTTTCAATTCCGCCCCAGCTCCAAAATAGGGGCCAGGTAGGAGCTTCCGTATTCATGGATGACACGCGGACCACGGATCAGCACACTAGATGAACAAATCCTGACACCACCACAAAGCCATTTACATGACGTGTGGTTCGAGCAAACAAACAAAGCAAGTTATGTATCTGGTGCAAAGGCTTACTCACAACCTATGTATTTGTTTGGTTGTTTTCTGTGCATTGCCTTGCCTCAATTGAAGCGAGTTTTGGAAAAAAAAATAGAATTTTCTGCCATTGAGAATAAAGTTGCTTATTTGTTTTCTTGGAAAATTATGTGCCTAACCTATAAAGTACCTATTGGCAAGTTTCTAGCAAAATCCAGATGAAGATCATGGTTTTTTCAAAAAGTAGCAAGAAAAAGCGGTGTTCTACCAAAGGAACACTTAAATGCCCATTGCATCATATCATTAGAATGCAAAGCTTTATTTTTTAATTATTTATTTAGGTTCAGATGTACAGGTGTTTATCTGACTGGCCATCATAAAAAAATGTGGCGACTATGCCTTCAGACAAACAAAAAATGGGTAAACATTATGTAATAACAATAACCGATACCATGGTTTGCGCCAATTTGGCGCAATATTACGGTAATTTTGCAAATCAACCTTAGCCATGTCATTATATCTGCATTAAATTCTGAAAAGTTAGTCTGACCAACACGCTATGCTATCGATATGATTAAAATTGTGTGTTCTGATGCGATAAGTAATGTTTAAACATCAGATTCCATCTGGTTTTGCATTTTAATTTGAAAGAGTGGCACACTCTTCCGGTTGTTGGGGGTGTCGTGCGATGTTAATTCCTCAGAATTAAATGTGCGTGTTCCGTTCATTTCTTTGAGACCATCTGATTACCCGTGAGTAGATCGATTTTTTTGATATCAGATGTGAGTTAACCATCAATATTAGCACAGTGGAATAGGGCTTTGCAAAATTGCAATATTGGCGTCTACATCAAAAACGCAAGTTGTTTCCCACAGTACGTGATGGGGTGTAGGAGGCCCAAGGGCCGGCTCTCATGTCAAGTAGGAGAACACAATACACATAAATCGGAACAAGCACCTTTAATATAAAGTTCGTTTAATTTTGATCGGATGGCGCGATTTTAACTTATAGCAAATTCTAGATTTTAGATTTGTGGCAAACCACTTCGTCCTGCCATATCTGATTGTATATGACAATGGTTATAGCGCCACATTTGGTGGATTCAGCTATTGAAAGAAGTAAACGGCTAACTGGCCAAAAGACCTGCCCAGGAAAGCAGAGGAGATAGCGCCCACAGTTTAAAATGCATATATATGGTACCCATTACAAACATATAAATTTAAATGTTAAAAGTTTTTGATCCGAACTTTTTACAAAACACCGAAACGTCGTATTTTGAAGAAAATGGCCCTTTTAGAGATTTTAAGGGTAGGCTTCAAGGGGAAATCGAAATTTTTTTACAACCCTCACACAGAACGGAAAGAGACTTATTATTGCCCCGCGCCGGAAAGAGCGCGAAGCTATAAGAGATTACTTCAGAGAGACACTGCGCGTTTCCAATGTTGAGATCGGGGGGGAGAAATAGATAATAACATTTTGAGATGTTTTTCAGAACTACATTTGCGGCTACTGCTCGAAATATATAAACAATAACAATCGCTGAATTGACCAATAATTAGAATAGGATTTCAATGGTTACTCTTTTTTTTTTTATAACGATAGCCTATTAATGACTTAATATACATGTGATTTTGAACAAGGGCTTGGGGGCCAGTTGGGTGCTGGCGCTATACATAACACATTTTATGGGCTCAGGACGCGGGCGGCCAAGACTCTTTCCATATAAGCAAATCATCAAAACGAAACCAAAAACGTCACTTGACTTGACAGATGTACTCTGCGGCTCCTCGACAGTAGAGGTCAAGCAGAGGTTAGTGAGCGCGATAGACGTTAGTTAGATGCGGAGGGTGTGGTTTCTTAGATACTTAGTGGTCTTCTTTAAAATGCTCCGTTGTAGTGAACGGACTCGCTGTGCGGAGGAGTGGCGGAACCCCCCACAGCAAACTATATGAAGGAGTCTGCTGGCCCAAACGCCAATGAAGAGAAGATGGGCACGCCGACTGCGGGCGCACCATTTGCATTTTTTGTAGGATATTGACGAGGTTCAGGTAGACAGTTCCATTCGGTTTATTGTACATCAAGCCCATGCGCGAGTTCCAGTGGGGTGTTAACACCAAGTGGGTCGAGTCCTTGTGCTTAGGTATGTAATGATAATGTTATCTACCTGTAAGTGACTTTCCCGTCTTGGGGGGGGGGGGGGAGGTTCATTTAAACAATTTTATCCATCGAGGGCTGATTTAAAATGAAACGAAGAGCATATAAAAGAACCTCCACAATCATCATGAGTTTAAGGCACGCTCATCTACCAAGGGATGAGTTCAGTAGCCTTGGATGTTCACCTGTTAACAACAGCTGACCCTGCATGTTGTGTATCAAAATGATGCACTAAGAAAACAGAGGGTGTATTTGATAAATGGTACTGCTGAATGAAAGCTATTGAACTGCGCCATGGGTAAGAGGTTTATTAGTCCGTCATAGTGAATATATGCAAATAGCTTTGTGTACTCTACCACAACAAAAGTACACGTATACCAGAAGTACTTGTTATGACAAAAACAAGGAAGTAGTATTGTATAGCCAAAGATTTCTGAGCTTTGAACTATAGACAAATGACCACTTCTGTTTTAGTAACTGATCATCACTGAAAGCCGTTCATAATATTCATGAATCTAATCTCAATGAGTTTGAAGTATATGAACTATTTATATTGGGGTTGTACTCAAACTCAAACCCCCTACAATTTGGATTTTTCTCATGTTTTCACTTGTTATGCAATTTTTTAGAAGAATACCTCATGAAAACCGAGTCTTTATGTACATGCAATATCGCAAATGACACGTCATCATCATAGTTACAACTATTGAGGCCGATTTTCTCTGCTTATCCTGCCATATCCTTTGTAAATAAATAAAACTGTCCATTTTCGAACGGGGGTTGTTTTGTAGAACTCCGCAATGATGCTCCCAATCTGATTCCAGATCGCGAGATAATAATGATTGCAGAGAATTCAAACTTCCGTTTGATTTCGAAATTCATGGGAACGAATCATAATCAGGGAGCCAGTATTTATTTAATCATACCTTGAATCAACAATGATGGGCGAATACTAAATATGGCGAAATTCAGGCATTAAATGATGAGCAGACTATCCTGTGTGTGAAGTGTCTCTCTACGAGGTCTACTATACTGAGTCTCTACTTTCTGCCAGGAAGTCATTATTCTCTCCACAACATACGGTAAGGTGTTGTTGTCAATATTCCTGCTTGGTTAAGCAGTGCTTTAGTATTTGGTCGCTTTAAGAAAGTTGCATTTGTCCCCTTTTCTTGTGTGGGTACTTGGGTAAGGCTTTAGCGTCCTTTAATAAAAAAAAATAGTGTAAATATTCTTAGGGAAAATGCTTCTGGGTTACGTGCCCGTGGTATAGATGCGTTATTCCTTGCTGACCGTGACCAAGGACATATGTGATATATTAAAGATAAGATGACAACGCTTTATTTTTATGATTCTCGATGATCCAGAAATGATAAGATGTCAACTTTGTCATTGATACAAATGATTTATCCTTTGAATCAGATAAATAGCATTTTGCAATTTCTGATCATGAAGTAGCAATTAATTTAATAGCTAATACCTTTTAGCACAAGATATTACTCTGCTTCCTTGGTCGTCTTTCTGTCCGATTGCCCCACCTTGAAAAAAAATGTCACGTTCATCTAACCAAAAAAAAAATCGCACTCTCAGCCCCAAAAAAGGTAAAAAAAATGTCCCCATGATAAAATGGTCATGCCTGATCTCTTGAAGAGAAGGCTATTTGTCATACTTTTTTTGCTCTGAAAAAAATCAAAAATGACTGTGCATTAATATTGTATTCAATATCCCTGTGCCTACTATTAAACTATTGAATATCCTCATTTATATTATAACTACACGTACTTTTAAGTTTCGGTCAGCCCCGTCTGCTATTCTTTACAAACCAGTGTTGAGTGTACCCACGGAGCTTCCCCAAAACAATATTATTTTTCTTGGAGGAGCGACTGGTGAAAAGTGTTAGCCGTAGCTCCAAGCCAAAAGATGTGATTTGTGATACAACTTTTTGGTGGGTAATTTAGGTAGGGGGGTGTGTTATTTTGCAAATTTTTGACTTTTAATGTGAGGCCCCCTCAATTGTATCCCAAACAAATCAAGATATAAAAGATTTTTTTTTCAATAAAAAGTTGCATAATCCCCGGTAAATGCCCCTTGAAAATTTTGATGGCAAGGTTTCCGAATTTGAACAGGTTTCATGTAGCAGACGACATTATTGGCATCTTAAAGTACAGAATGGCTCATAGAAGCAATTTACCCAATGAATTTGATTACTAGGTTGTCGATAAGTGTTAGCAGCTTGAATTATTTATAATTTTTTTGTTGATTAAGTAAATTTAATTGATTATTTAACCAATTAACATAATATTTGAACTCCAGCATTGACATGTGGCAATTTATAATAGAAAATTAATTGATTTACTATATTGAGGTCACAGTATTGGACAGTTGCACTTTTCAATAAGGTTCTTCTATTTCCCCTCTTCATCTTTTAAGATTCCCTCCAGTTATTAGCTAATCACGGAACTCAAGAATTTCTCATTTTTAAGAAAGGACGGTACATGGAGAAACCTGAATCCAATAAAAGCGAGTGGTCTTGAGGTGTTGTCACACCTAATTGATTGTTCCCTATGTCAGAGTTACATCTTATGAGCTTCTTTATACCTAATGTTCCATATCGGGTGCTTAGAGATGAGCAACATAGGCTACTGTCATATGATTGGAACATAACTTTTGTAGGCATCTCTATAAGTCATGCTTTTATGTATGAAAAATCAAATTGTATACTAGCATGCCTGGAACCTGGTTGCTAATATAGGTTGGTTTTTCTTTCGAAATGACTTGCAAGTCATTTAAAACCGTCAAATACATAATCTAATTTACGGAATTACCTTTATTCTGAAGGGTTAGGGAAAATTTGGTTCATTGAATGCTAGTTTATCCTTTCGGATTATTGATACTGAAACATCGTGTAGTGTACAGCCAGGTTGTTTGTTCGTTCAGAACTGACCCAGAGTTACAACACACTTTCCCATAGATGGTCGGCATGCCTCACAAACTAAGACTGACAGATATTTATGTAGCCTTTTCGGTTGAACAAAATGAGATGGGGTGTCCTAGTAGTGACCTCACCACTGTAAAACTGAATATATCTGCCACTTAATACAGGATGGCATTTGAAGAATTTTCTGTTTGGTCAATAATAGGCATATGAGACCTGCGATGGGTGGGGCATTCATATGTAGACAAGTACATGGCTGCACAGTACCTGATGAGACAGTCAAGCAGACCCTTTAATCTTGAAGTGACAATTATGCATAGGACACACATCACGTCACTTCCCAAAACAAGTGACTTTTTCAGGCTTCATATGAATCACAATAAGCTTCCTGACATCACCATGTTAAAAACTAGTCAATGTGACATCAAAAGAAGACAAGAAGTGATCTCAATGAAGCTGTGATTCACTTCTTTAGAGCTAACCGTTATATCTTCAGTTGGGATCATAATTGAAGACGAAGGAAGTTTATATTTGCAACAGACGCTTACTTTGGCCACTGTAAGCCTATGTAGGACTAATTAATATTTTTAAATGTAGAAAAGGTTACTGAAAACAATTGGTTTGGTGTTGCAACACATTCAGTTTACACTGCATAAAATTAACATTGATAGAGCTTCAACTATCCAATATATTCCCTATAGAAATACACTGTGGCAAGTCTTCGAATTCGGCACCCTTAATTCAAAACTTTCAAAGGGTATGTACAGGGGGGGGCGGGGTGGGGTTTTGCCCACCCAAATTGAGTTCATTGTTTATATGGGTGTTCCAGTAGGGTCCACTACCTATTTTCAGGGGGGCCGGCCCCAAGAAAAAAATTTCGAATTATTACACCCCCCTAATTAGGGTGACCACTTTATACTTACACAACGATGATAAGAAATAGTCATAGGTATTTTCGAGCTGGTAATAATCCCGGGTTGCAATGGTGTGTGTGTGTTCCTGTGTGTGATTCCCAAAGATGCAGCTGCCGCCGTTGCACTATTCAAGAGGTTTCGTCACTACTTCCAATATGCCACAGGACCATGGAGGATGAAGACACAGTCTTAAGCTCAGTTATTTATCAAATAGGTATGATGCGAGTAACTTTGAAGGTACCACTCAGGAAAAAAAGTCCCGTCTGATACTTTTTGACGTCACAGTAACTCAAAAAGCGTATTTCATTGATTTTATTATTCTAATTCAGTAAAATTGTGGATGTCTCAAATTTTTACGCAACCCCCAAAATGACAATTACTTTTGACCGATAGGAAGCGTTTTTACCATGAAAATTGTCCATCATTTGTATGACCATTTCATGAAAAGGAAAAAGTTGATATTTTCCTGAAACGCAGAAGTTTTATTACAAGTGTGTACGGGTTAGACATTTCATTCACAATTTTTGAGCATTGTGAATACACTGCTGTTGCTCTGTCGTGTGTTGTTACCTTAATCAACATTGAAAAGAAAGGGCTTTTTAAAAATCTCTCTTACTTGGAATTTTGGGGATTTAAAAAGCCAAAAGTCATGTCATCCTGTTTATCTGTGTTGGGTTTTGCAGTTGGGCCAGGTGCTGTATGGTTAGGTTTTTTAAAAGATGCCCGCGCAGACACACTTTGAAAGGGGGGGCGCGCGAAACGACTAGTGGGGTCTTATTGGAGCAATTCCGTGACCGTGGAGAGCAGCGCATCATTTCTCAATGGAGTTATCTCTATGACGGGTAAGGAAACACATTTAGAGGGGGTGCCCCTCTGAAAGTGTGGGCGGAATCCAGGGGAGGGGATTCATAATACAGGGTCCAATAATTAAAACTGCTGGATACTGTAAAAAGGTAACCAAAGGTTCGTCTGGTCACAAGGATTAAAAAAAAAAAGGTTATAGTTGTACTACTTACAAAATGTATGGGTACGGAGAGTATTAAGAAAAAAATCGTCCAAATGTCAAGGTCATCAACAAAGGTTAAATACTTAATATTGGACCGATTTCTGTGAAAATGGTTTCAAAATGTTAGCCTTCCACAGGGGGGATTGCAACAAAAGCAGTTGATAATTCTCATTGTATTTTGTTTACAAGATAAATGAAAAACAAGGTCAACTCCATGACCTCTAGTGATCTCCGAATTTTAAAATTCTGTTGATAGTTGCCAAAATGTTACTCGGTGCAGGTCTTTGAGGAAAAAGATGCATAATGTGAGCCCATTTTTAAGAAAACAGGAAGCAATATTCGATTTAGCCTTTCGTGATGACCTTTGACATTTGACCATTTTTGTCTTATATCTCCTAAACCACTACGTTGTAAGTAGTACAACTACCTTGTTTTTAATCCTTTGACAAGCCGCAACCCACTTTGGTTCCCTTTTACAGCAATCCAGGAATTTGTATTTTTGACTCCTGTATTATGAATTCCCCTCCTGGATTCCCCCACATTTAGGAGGGCACCCCGCTAAATTTGTTCCATTAACCTCATGACGATAAATCACACTGACAAATGATGCTTGCTCCCACGGTCACGGAATTGCTCCAAATGACCCAACTATACGGCATTCTAGAAGAAGGGGTGGCCAGAAGGTTAGGAGTACGCCAAAGGCTTCGAGATGTTTGACGTTTATGCAAGACGGGGATGGGAATTATAAAGGATCTTCCAAGAACGTGGTCGACCTCGCATTACAACAGGAGGAAGAATGTCCATAAGTGCTCATGTCACCACCAGGCGGTATCTGGAAGACAACGGGATTGAGCCGGCAAAGGACCATGGCCGGGCAAGATCCCCGTGAATTGCCAATCCATTGAGACACCTGTGGGATGGCCATCCAGAATGAAGCCGACAGGAAAATGAAAGAAAACACATCTTTGCAGGATTTGCAGGGCATATTGCAACGGGCTTGGGCCAAATTAGATGAGCATCGTATACGCACTTTGGTCTAAACAGTATGCGCAAGAGGTGTCTTGAAGATCATTGAGAAGAACGGTGGACCTACCCATTATTGAACATTGAACAGCTAGCTTCCTTGCACTGAGTTTATACCTTTTGAAATGGAGAATAACTGTGTTTTATACCAGAAAAGAAAGAGTACTTTTCATTTTCTGTGTTTGAATTGAATTTGCAGACAAAGTGCAAACTTTTTTTCTTGCATGAAATTTCATTAAAAATCGCGACAAATTTCATGTCTAAATTAAAAACGATGTTATCGGGCAAAAAGTAATTGTAATTATGTGCGTAAGAAGTTTTAGCGAATCCATCAGTTTGAATAATAAAAATAAATTAAATATTTTTGTGTCTTTTACGTCCAAAATGTATCAGACGGGGACTTTTTTTTTTTGCTGAGGTATTTGTAGATTCACTGCTCTAAATTGTTGGTTTACAGAATTACTTCCCTTTTCATGCTGAACCGTATGCTATTTTATTCAAAAAAACTAAATAAATTTTTTAATGTTTTATTATTTAATAATTATTGTACTATATATTATTGAAGTTTGTCTTTATTACTGCTACTTTGCAATGTTCACTGAACAAAACAACACTACTCTGTGCAACATGCAATTCATTGCAAGAAGATTTACGCTTCGGTGAGCTGTATCATTTTTAAAATGTAAATGAGACACTGCATTGTTTATACTTGTATCATAATTCATCGCATACGTGATTGTTGGTACAGAAGGAGAGATGGAATGAGGGGTGTTGCCGGGTAGCTGAGGTGGTGTCGGATGCGGGGATGGAAGAGGGAGAGACTTTTGTGTTTTGGCAGTTTCTATGTACCATTGACAGATGGAGCTGTTTTTTGAATATCCTTTTTTTTAGCGCTTGTAAATTCTTGCTACTCTTTTTGTTTGTCTTCTTTTTTTTTTTTCTGTTTTTTTTTTTTTTTTTTTCTTTTTTTGATGTCTTATTCGTTGTATTTTGGTTATACATTCATATTTAAAAATTTGGCCGCCAGATTTTTTGTGTTGTTTTTATGTACTTTTTTGAATTACTCATCGTACACCAGACATTTTTGTGTATTGAGCACGAGCGCAATAAGGATGCTGATGCTGACTTAATTTGACATTACGGGTTAGGTCACATTTTTACCATTAAATCCAAAATGGCGGCCAACGGCGCCATCTTGAAAAAAGGACAATTGAGACTCTGAGGCCAACGATAATCGTATACATCTTTGCCATCATACATCATCAACAAGATCCAAAATGACGGCATCGGCGCCATCTTGAAAAGGCACAATTTGAGATGAGCAGTATACAAAGACACTTTTTCAGGTAAGTCGACCCCAAGGATGTAATCAGGAAATTAGTTAGGCGTCATTACAAATTTTCCCAGAAAATCCAGATGCCGGCCCCATGCGGTGAGCAAACGTAACTTTAAATGGGAGCACCTCGGTTCATGAATTAATCCTTTTGGCTAAGGATTGAAATGGTCATGAATTGAGGTTTGGTTTGACATATTGATTACATGTTTACTTATTTTGATACATGGGCCTTTGAAGTACGGAAATAATAAAAAAAATATTTACGGAAATGTCCAATTTTAAAAATTATGTCATCTCTAAAACATCAAAACATCAGTTAGAACATTGTAACTTCAGGTGAGGAATCTTATTTATAACCAAAATTGTAACTGTAAATTGTAACATTTTATAAAAACGTTACTGTCCCAAGCCTTTCTGGTCAGTTTCGAGTGATACCTCTTACCTTTCAAGATGGCGCGATGGCGTCATTTTGGATATTTGGGTAAGAATGATGTCGTAATGTTCAAGCAATGTCAGATTCGAAATCCTTGTGGTCGACTTATCCGAAAAAGTGTCTGTGTATACCAAATTTTAGATTGCTCTGGTCCAAAACTACATTTCTCAAGATCGGAGCCGACGCCACCACCGCGGCCATCTTTAGATGTTTGGGTCTAAATGTGACACCGTAATGTCAACATGAATCGTCAGAAGCGAAATTCTTGCGCTCGACTTACCCGAATAAGTGTCTGTGTACATGATATAGGGGCTCTGGCGGCCGTTTTCAATTTTGGCCTGTAATGAAAAATACCGGGATTTTTGCAACGGACATGGGTGGCTAAGTTTTTTTCTAATAGGTTTACATAGAAGGCAAATTAAATCATAAACCTACTAGCCAGGAGAATGGTCACGGAATTGGGATTTGCGATCCTATCTAAAGAATATTTCAGCAATTCCATGAAAAAAAAACTTGTGTAGATATTTCCAGCCCCACCCAAATATAACCCATTTTAGTGACCACCAAAACGTTAGAACAACATTGCTCTTCCAGTATTGTTTGGCCTGGAATTGAGTGTAAGGTCATATTACCCTATTGGCAATAGAATAGGGGTGCTAAATGCTTTAAGAAAAAATGAGCATACCAAGTAAAACAGT
>JAMKCH010045840.1:0-12445 GCA_023653785.1 Ophioderma brevispina | reverse complement strand
TGATTATTTATATGAACACATTGTAAACAATATTTAGTTAATTCGATTTACATTTAAAATGCAAGTGATTTCTTTCAAAAACTGAAAAAAGATGGAGTAGGAAAGACAAATGATATTTTGTCGTCGATGAAATCATAGAAACGCTGAACAGCACAACTCTCCTTTCTCAAGCACTGTGCCATTGCCATGGTTCATGACATCAGTTGAGTTGTACTCATGTGTGAATAGTGTTGAGCTTCACCTGTTTGCAAGTTCTATGCTGAATACACACGCTGTTCATGTGTAAGAACAACATACAAAACAAGTTTCATTCTAGTACAGGGAACCTTTACGTCGTTTTTTGACATTGGTCGTCGGCACGACGTAAAGGCCAATAATGCATTGAAAAGCCGTAGCAATCAAGCACTGTATTAAGTATGGACTTGTCGACGCAATGCTGCGTCGGAAGTCAATTACACTAAGAAAAATAACCCTAATGGCCGCAGTATTTATCATGCACCTACTTGTACTTGTTATTTATCTCCTGCAATTCTGTTTCTTCGATGAAAATAAATATTAAGTCTGTATTTTGGAGATATTCTTGTCGGGATTCGTGCTACACGATTTGACTTATGTAATGTCGTCATACTAGAAATGAGGGTGATTCGTAAATGTGAAATGCAAAAGATTGATAATGACTCGTCTGACATGCCCGAAATTTCAGTATGACTCCGTTGTACTAGTTTCATTCTCAATCTCATGCAAGAAAGGAGCATCCCTGGACTGGAGATAATGATAATCATGGAAGAAGATTCTGATCATCATGATCATCAAAACTCTTGTTTCGTTTTGCGCGAGATCCATCATGATGGATCAGACGGGGGATCAGAGTGGCGCGGGCGCATAATCGCTGTCAGAATTTCTCAGGCAAAATTGCTAGCGCTGAGTAGCGCAGCATGATGTGCGCCAACATGCCAACCCGAAAGCACAAATAAGTTAACAAACATCACACGATATTGTTCGGGAGGCGTGCGCCTATTCTGTTGGTCGGTGTGATGTCACAAATTGGAATTCTGCGGCATGATTCAATTGGTCAACTACGGCTGTTACATGTTACTCCCTGGCATGAAAGATTACCTTTGGAGTGACTGGTCAATTCAACAAATCCATGCTTTGCATCACAATACATCCTGACATACATCTTGGTACAACAATATCATTAACAATGATCCCTGCACTATATCTTAAAAATATCGTTAGATCAGATCAAAAATGACACAATATGAGAACGCTTTCCGCACTCCATAGTTCCATCAGTTTCAACTGCCTGTATGCTGGGCATGCCCAGTGGATGTGCCAAATTCAACAACCTGCGAACCGACACTAATCCTGCCTAAATTCCACTGTTCAATTCCTTTTGAACATTTGTATGCAGTTTTGACAATTTTACCATAAGTTTTGATGCGTTTTATATATTGCATGGTAAAAACAAATGCTATACAAGCCAATATTGTGTAGGCAATTACTTCAAAAATGGGTATCACTTTTTGCTATGCTAACAGGGCAATGTTGCACACTGGGCTGCAATTTACTTTTGCATAATTGGCATCTGGCATTGTCTAATTGGTGTGCATTTCACCAGCTTGCCTGATAATTCGACAGATTATAGTATGGTGTCCGTTTCAATTTCACCCGTTCGCGCCCCGTACCTTACACATATGTAACCCACCATTACAAACCACAGAACCTTTTCACAGTTCCTTACCTCCTCATTTATAATCAAGCCAGTCAGAATATCCTAATCCCCAGTTTCATTCATTCTTTACATAAAGCAAGTATGACTTTAGCTGCCTTTAAATACACTAATTCCCACAGCTGTCTCCCCCATCTTTGTGGCATCTCTGGAGGTATTCTTTACTTGTAAGTCAACAAAGAGCTGGAATGCTAACAGTGGGATGTGTTTTATGTGGCCATTTTCTGCCCGCTTTGGTTTTGGTGAATTGTGGTTAGTGGATTAGTCGTATAAAGGCACCTAAAGTCACTACTTCTTTTTATGTGTTAAAGTATGAATGAATTGGGGATTTGGCTATTTCTGACTGGCTCTGATCAAATGAGGAATATCACTGCTGCGACTTGTTCCGTGGTTTGTATGGTGGGGGCCATTGCGCTAATGCAAGTAGTTGCGATCACGAAAATAACGCACTTTTTAAAAATCGCTCTATTATTGAGGATATTATCAATATCGTGTTCCCAAAACCTTCATGATAGAACCTCAGAAAGGACTGAAAATCTAATATAGATTTATCGAAAAAATGACCAAAGTCCAAATAAAAAACATTTTTGGATGGTTCTGAAGCGGGTACTCACAGGCACTGTAGTACCACCTGCGAAACCCTACAACTCGCTGTGCATGGTCCCGTTTTTTGTCCTCCACTCGCAGGTTTCTTTGGCAAATCGCAGTCCCGGATAAAACAAAGAAGGTCACTTTTTGTGTTCTATCGATTAGTTAGTACATACTTCAAAGTATTTATGAAGTCGAAATTTCAGCTCTAGCATAACTGAAGGTCATTTTTTTAAATTTTATTAAAATCCCTGATTTCTATTTATGAGCTTCCCTAACCCGTAACCAGCTATGGTGATTCTTCTTCTTAGCGTGTCGACAAGTCATTCCGTATGGCTTGTGGTTTGTGTTAGGAGTTTATCAACTGTGTAAGCTGAGAATCCGGGGCGCGTTTGTATCTATATATACGGACGCTCCTAACATGGCCCCTCTTTTTTTTTTTTTAGACTGGGTCGGATTGGGAACATTCCGGGTTTACACCCTACTCTTATTCCGACACTGACTGCGATGTACATGTACTTGTAGCTCGCTGTACACGGGACCGACGGCTTAACGTCCCCTCCCGAAGGACAACTTGTCTTTTCATGATTCATTGCCCAATTCCATAGTGAAACCATGGAGGAGAGCGGTTATTCTGGTCTTTAAAATCAATAGCTTGTATAAGATTGAAATCCAGAATTTATGCACAGCACCCGAGTAAATCCCATCAAGTGACCCCACCGGGAATTCGAACCCGGATTTTTGTTTGGTAATTTGCGCCACATGCAAGCACCCCAACCACTAACCACCGCTCTCCCACACTGTGATATACCGTTGAAAAGCTCTGTTTGTAATCTAATTTTTTTCTATTGATCATATTTAGGTCAGAGGTCGATTATCCGGGTTGCGATTTAACATTTTGTCCCCCATAATTTCCATAGATTCCCCACGCTTTCCAATAGGAAGCAGGCTCCAGAATAACCTAAGGCACCTACGCAATTTGCCTTGGGTGCCCCTACCATATTGCCTTGGTGCCCTAAAAATTTGCTATTCTTTAACATGTATGCCTTGGTGCCCTTTCAATAGGCACAAATCGCCGTTTCCCGCCCTAATTCTTATTTTTGGAGCCTGAGGAAGCTGTCACTCGACAAGTCGCGCTAGGTTGTCCAGATGCCCATGAGAGTGACACGTGGTTGAGCCCCCGGGAACTATGGATCGATACAGTGATACGGTCATGCCCGCGTGTCTGCATGCTGGGATGCGGCGTGTTTTTCGTAGTTTTCCAAAACAGCTTCTCAGTGAAAGACTCGCATTAGTATCACTATTGTATAGACCGCGTAGGCATATCTGTAATATTAATGGTTAAAGTTTCATTGACATTAAAATAGAGGGTTAAAATTCATGATCAAAACTTGATTAATTTTTGCTTTGCATTTCAATGTGCCACGGCATTAACAGACTGGCCTGGTATAGATCTATGCACGCACGTACGTACAGGCATGCATGTATGGCCGGGTCGGTGCGTGGCAGGCTGTAGACTACGGTCCCGTTGCTGATCTGTTTGGTATGTTTCATTCATTTCAAAGGCGTTTTCATGTTTTTGGGCAGTTAAAATAATGATTGTAGCGCTAGTGTAAATATCAACATGTTCTTTCAATCGATATTTCTTAGATATATTAGATACTTTCTAAACCTTTCTCCATTGAAAATGTACATGTACTTTGTCCATATATTCCGGGCCCTAAGCTTGTTTGATGCAGACTAGTAAAATCTAAATTGGCTGTTTTGAGGACGTCGCTGGATACTGGATTGTAATTTTTTTTTTTTTTCATTTACACATATGCCCATGCAACATACTATACTGGGTATGACAACACCCATTCATACTAACTTCCACATCCTGCCCACGGTGATGGCCCATGCACAACCCTCAAATAACACTATTTACACCTTTCCTGCTTACAACACTGCACCCATATGACCCCGGTACCATGGCACACACATACAAGCACATGCATGCCGACACACCCAACCCACCCACCCACACACCCCCCCACATACACCCCCACCACACACACACACACCCACACACTCAAAACACACTTAAAGACCTACCTCCCTTTAACTTTTTGCATGGTGCCTTACTAGATCTCAGCAGTCCTGTTTTGATATGATGACCTCTTCATGTCCAATTTTAAATTCAACCTTACAATTGTTAACATAATGTAAACAAATTAACCAAACAAATTTGAATTCATTTGAACTCTTTATTATATATCCATTGTACAAACTCCTTGCCTACTCCTTGTTTTTTCATTCCTCACCAGCTTTCCATTAGCATGGGAACAATTATGACCTAAATAAACCTCGTGAAATCCCCAAGGGATATTTTTGGCAAGTTGTGCAATGGAACAGGACATGAACCTATTAATTATTGATATGATTTACAGGCTTTTCATTAGGCGGTTAGTTTGTTATCAATTTATCATCATTTAATGGGTTTATCTACAAAAATAGCCGAATTTCTTGCTAACGCCAAAACAATGCTGCAATTTTCCTCATAATTGAGTGGTTCGTACATGTATGTTAGTTTATCATGGGATTATTAATGTAATTTCCCCATATAAAAAATGGAATAACCCATATCTTATGGAGTTGAACACATGAGTCTATTTGTCCATCTTTTAGACAGTAGAACGACTTGTTGTGCAGTATTTTTCTATGTTTTTAAATACTGTGGGAGCAAAAACCCTCCAATATATAATCCATAATGTTTTTGCTCTAATTTTTTCCTAATATGTAATTAAAATATGCCAATCACCCTAAGCTTGAAGAACTTTCGGCAATTTTTCTTCTTCAGGAAATCTTTACGCATGCTAATTGAACTAATATACCAAATTTCAGTTTTAGCGCTTTGATAGAATTAATATAACGGGCATTTCAAAAAGCCATCTAAAAATTGTATTTCTGTAAGAACTCACCATAGGGTTTGTACGGGTTGAATTTCCACCTGGGACCATATGCGGCAATGCATTGTGGGTAATCCCAAAAATAGGCATACTTGGCAATTCAAGCCCTGTTACTCCCAAACGATTGGTCCACTCTTCATGAACTTGTATTTTATCAAACAAGTAGAAACTACCACATAAAGTATTCATCATATTAACACCCAGATTTGAAGTGAATTTTGAGTAAATTAATAATCCTCAAATATTGGGCCGTTTTTACATTTTTTACCAAAAAGACGAAAACTGCGATGGTTTGAGCACCCTTAAAATTGCCATAAACTCACAACCGACTTACCCATTCGAATAATTTTGTGTCAATTTGTTTCCTTTTGACAAGAATCTTTCATTTAAAAAAAAAATAAAACGCTGGAACAAAACCAACTCTAAAAATCACCATTGACACCCGAATTATAGCACTACATTATGACCATGGTAGGAGGGCCGGACGTTCAGGAGATTTTGAAATGACCGGATTCTTCCATTTGTTATTTGTTTGTACTGGGAAAAGACTCAGGATCCAAGAACATAAATAAAATGGTGATATTTCGCCCTATTATATTGGTCTTAGCTATTTTAGTTTTTAAAATAGGTATGTTATGGCAGCCGTACATACTGCTATATCGGCAAGAATTAATGTAGCCATACGGTTACATAGCGGCAGAAATGTAGTTTTATACGTCAAATAGCCTTTCCTATGCATATAGCTGTAACTACAAATGTACGGATTTAAATGCGCCTAATTATCGACGATTATGTAGGCCTACAGCCAGCCTGCAAGTGCAATCAAGACTGGGTTTAGGCTAATGAAATGAAATTGCTAGTTTCCCGTCGCCCGATCCGCGTCCGATTTGCTTGCCGCTAGAAATTTTCATTATTTGAAATATATAATATTTGCATTATTTATTGGTTTAAGCTCTTCATTCACACATTTGACCAAGAAGCCATTTCTAAAATCAAACACTCTGTGCCCAAAGTTTTGATCACAATTATCATAATAAAACAGAGTAAAATGGTAGGTCCAAGGTCCACTTTTCTCCCGACTTTAGCCAAAGTCGCATTATATTTAATTACCCAAGTCGGCAAGTATACCACAACAAGGTATTAACATCAATAAGGTCACCCCTCACATAGTACCCATGCTTTCCTTGAAAGGGTTTTTTTTTCTTTTCTGGTAGTAGCAACGTGGGCATAGAGCTTGAATAATAAACCAAGAGGTGAATCGCGCGTATTGTGGAATAGCAAGCCTGTAACGCGTTTCTCTCCACACACAGCGCGCGCGTGGTTTGTGCTGCTTAAGCACGCGCGTGTCGTCACTGATGAGGCGCAAGCACACGCAAATCTGTGCGTCACGCGTTATGTTATCGTGTTGCATTTCCCCAGTGTTCCATTGTCTGATCGGCCGATTCTCTGCAATAATTTATGCGAACCCAATCGCTGAAGAAACCTCATCTAAAAGATTCCTGCCCATCCTAATGCACAAAGTCTCCCGATGACCCTGTAAAATTTTGCTTAGGAAAAGAGCTATTTTGCCAGTCCGCATGGATAGCATGGGCATCAGTTGTTATTGTTGTTTTCACTAGCTGAGTGTGACTAACGTAAAATCCCGCGTGTTTTTCATAAATATGCATTAGGATTTTCCAAATACGACGATACGTAAACCCAATATGGTGTGCCCAAAACTATGTTAATGGAGTGCGTATGCTCATTATAATACTTTTGGCACCTGATTTGGTTACGCCGTTTCGGGAGAATCGTCGGGTCTGGGTTATAATACGTCGTGCCGTGGGGCAGGTTTTCTGGTTGCCCACCTGTTTTTACATTTTTGAAAATTTTTGCAAATATGCACAATTTAGTGGATGGTCCGCCTTTTGTCCGACATCGCAGATGTCCAAATTTAAAATCTGGTCACATGATATTTTTCGAAAATATGTTGCCAAATTGAATACATTAGCATATTTTAAACCAAATTTAGTGATTTTTAGTGGTTTTACATGATGAATTCTAACATTTTCATTTTCCCATAAGATAAATAGTTTTTTCCTATCTACACAAAGGCCTATTAAGAAATAAAGCTTAAAATTGAGATATTGTCAGGCCCATATGCTGGGGGGCGGAGATATGGTCATTCTCCACAAATTCTACTAAAGGGGCAAAGGGTTAGGGTGACTGGTTTGTGCTGTATCTTTAAATGGTACATCGGATATGCAAAATTCCTTCGCTACACGAAAACCCATCATGGCATGCATCTTTTTGCGAATTGCGCATGGTAGATGTGGGTTAGGTATGCAAATAAACTAAAGGGGAATTCCTTAAAATTTTTCAAAAAGCAACTGCCAATATCTGGGAGTTTCATTAAGGCGTGGAAGAAGTGGGTTGAAGTGTTATCGACCTGATTACATTTTGGGCATACGATATGCAAATAAAGTATGTTAATGAGCTAAATAATAGGCATAATTGCTGTATTTTGAAACGGTACTTTGGATACATATGCAAAATTCCTTCTCTACTAAGCAAATATGGGTGTCCATCTTCGCAACATATGCATCTCAAGTAGGCGGTGACTGGGATCAGAAGTGAGTCATGTGACGCGGATCAAAGGTCAATACGATCCAAAACACGTTTAAATCGCTATAAACCTTGTCATTTGTGGTAGGATGATGAATCTTTATGCGTGTGGTCAACATTCAGTGCCGAAAAATTTGAAGGTCATTTCAAGTTCATGTTGGGTCAATAAAGTTCAAATCACTATATAGCTATCCCTAACACTGCAGGCTGTATATTGTGAGGACTTACCCCAGATCACAATATACCACAACTTTCATCATACTTGCACTTCCATAGACCACAAACTACCACAAAATTTGATTGTGGTATATTGTGGTATATGCTTAATAGTTAGTTAAATCATAACTATACCAAATTGGAGTAACTCATCATATACCACAATATACCACAGTAATAAACAACAACAAGCTGCACCATAGGCCACAATGTACAGGGCTGCTAAGAGAAATTGCGGGCCCAGGGAACCTTGATGTTATAGGCTTACATGGCGCGGGTCGGGTGCGGGATGTACGTGAATGTACCACACTTTATATGTCAATGATAAGATCACATACCACAAACTACCACAAAATATTGTAGGTTCTGTAACTATCATATACCACAATATACCACACTATACCATTGTGTGGTATTTTGTGGTCTAGAGCCTTGTTAGCTATTATGTGGTAGGATGATGAAACTTCGTGGATGTGGTCAACATTCAGTGCCAAAAATAATTAAGGTCATTTCAAGGTCATGCGGGGTCATCCAATGTCAAATCTTTGTATGGTCATGGTTTTTCAAAGTTTGATTTTGTGTCTAATAGGTTGCTTTCAGTATTAATACATTTGCAGAGAATGTTAGGATACATGAACTTGTAACAAAATGCACAAATCTTATTTTTGATAATTTTTTTTCTATTTTATGATTTATCAAATCACTGATAGTGCCATTAAATGTATTTGTTGCTATTGTTGATGTTCCGATTCACCGAAGTGCAATACGTAATTATTCAGCATTTTGCCACTTGTATTTAGGCAACTATGCCCCATAAAAACAGGAATAATGAAAGTTTTGAGAATAATGAAATTTTCCAAAATAATGAATAATGAAATTGTCACCTAGTGCCTCGTCGAAAACAATGGGACGGGAAACTAACAATTTCATTTCATTAGCCTTATGGAGTAGGCCCCCTAGTGGCCGATCGAGTACCCTCTACGAAGCCGGTTTTTTTCTTAACGGAGAACAATGGCCCCAACATTGCTCTTCAAAATTCCTTTTACAATACGTTCAGTTTCCTAAATGTCTCGAGCAGTAGTAATACTCTTTCACAGTCAATTCGTGAATGTAACTGTGTAAAATTGGTGTGTTTAAAATGAAAAAAAAAAGAAGGAAATACTTACTGACACACGATACAGTCTCACATTGATCAATGGTTGCTACTCCCTTCGTTTACTCTCTGAGATTACAGTATATTCGCAATCACGTAAGCTCCAAACAGAGCGTGATGAACGAACTTGAAAATTGCCAACTGGGATCGGCGGCCTGTCACAGTCGTTCCCAGCATCCTTGAGATTTTGTAAACATAAAATTGCCGCTGTTGCAATAGGAGCCCGGATAGCATGGATAGAAGCCGACGAAAATTGCAGATTTTTCCAGACAAAAGTGAGTAATCGCATTGATAGTATCGACCGCAAAGTGCCTTAGTTAACATTAATCCCTGTGGTATTGCTCAATTGGGCGTATGTGTGATTAAACGTCCGCATGCATAGTTGCCTCTTGAAATGTCCATTTCGTGTGCTCGCTGAGACTGGATATTGCCCGCAACGTATGTTGTAGACCCGGGGGGGATACAACCCTTGCGTTGCGGTACCGAAACTAGCCCCCCCCAATGAAATACAGAGGACCCTAAACCCTCGTGCCACGAGGGACCCACGTTCAGTTTTCATTTCAGTTCAAACTGCGAAGTGTATACGGCTATTCATGATAGGATGATGTACACGTATAATTTTATAGTCGTATACGGCTATATAATTTTTGTGCTAAATAGCCGTATACGGCTACGTACGTAACCACTTCGTGTCTCGCCCAATATTTTGCAACTCATAGCTCGACCAATAAATATCAATCCAATTTTATATCAAAATTGTGTTCTTAGGCAAGAAATTGTATCGGATCGGCAAAAAAGCTTTCCTTACCGATAATATCCGTACTGATATCGGAGTGAAAACCAAAACAGCAGCATGTCGCTTTTATTCTGAGAACATTTGGGTTTCTTTTAATCCAATAGAATCTTCTTAGAATTAGTATTTTTGTCCCCGCCGAACGAAGTTCAGGAGGGGACTATAAAATGGGCTCCGTCCGTATGTCCGTATGTCTGTATGTCTGTATAGATAGAGCTAAAAAAATTCTTACTTTTGCCAGTTATGACCCCCAAACTTAGGTCTCATTAACTCTATAACAAGCTATTGAACTTTTGAATGCCGGATTTGAATTCTGCACCACATATTACCCCTAGATAGTGATTTTCAAAGTTGTGAGGATTCCATTGCAAATTTTTGACCCTCTCAACAGTCTTTTGTATTGGGCTGCACTTTTGATTGTGATCACTGAAGCGGGAAAATGAAGTGGACTACGACGCTTAAAATTTCAGGATTTTCATATCATCAATGTCTCACAGCTGTTTGACCCCATGCAAATTGTCTCTTTTATTTTTAGAGCAATTTTAAGCAATGGCGACACAATTTTGACAACTGATATTAGTAGGGACATGCAAGAGCTATAACCTCTGCAAAATCAGAAAATCCATTGCGGGAATCTTGCCACATAGGCCTACAAAGGTCAGAACGTGTATGTTATAGCGCCCTCTATATGCCTATTTCCCATAGAAAGACGTATAAAACTAGATTTTTATGAAAAAACATATTTGCCCGCAATGAAATTTCATCCATTTTACACAGGATATAGGTGGTGGAATAAATACTCCAAATTAGTTGTCAAAAGTGTGTCGCCGTTAACAGTTTTTGTTTTATTCTCGTTTTGCCATAATAAATGAGACTTCCAAACAGCTGTGGTCTACCACCACACTTAAAGAGAAACAAATCCATGTTAAAATAGATTAAACTTGTAATCTCAACACAAAAAAATGGACGTACCTCCAATTTTCGGTTGAAACTTCAACCTTCCTCGGGAGAATGGCAACTTGATCAGAGGTCAGTGACCTTTCTGACACTTGACCTCAAAACCGAGTTGTAAACACTTGGCAATTTGTAGCGGCCTCTCTCTGTTCAAAGTAGGTTAATTGACTTTGATAAAGGGGTCTCAGCGAGTCTCGGGTAATAAAAATCCATACCCTATGTAGGATAGGGATTCCTGGAACTCGCTCAGACCACTATTTCGTGTGACTTGGCAATGGCAAGTTTAAATAAAACGTAAATTCTTGTTAAATACTTGAAAAATACTTCAAAATTTGAAAGATTCAGAGTTCCCGAGTACTCGCTCGAAAAAATATTCGGGTACCCGGGAATCAAACTACCCGAAAATGAGACCCCTACTCTGATATGAATGACCTCCTTCACACCTCTCTCAAAATGTCTGGCTTCAATATCCAAGATCTTGGCTTTCTGCAGCTAAGATAATTCAAAGTGGAGACAATTTCCAACTAATGAAAATGATCTATCAAATTTTTGAGAGTCTGGTGTACCCATCTTATTCTTTATTTTATAGATTTGATATCTCGTTGTAAGTACCTGAGTGTGTGAAACAGATATGGACTGGGAGAGGGGATCTCACCAAAAAGCTTCCAGTAAACATGACAAGTGGAGGAAGAAAGAAAAACTATGTGAGTACAAGTATTCAAGTAAATATGAGTTATGCACATAACAAAATAATTTGCACATGGCGACAATACTGGGAAATATTGGTGCATTTCATTCTAGTTTAACATGTAACGTATTGAAAAGTGTTTGAGACTGTGTACATGTATATAGAGATAAATAACAACAATATACTAAACATGTGTTTTTTAACTTGAGATTTATCAAGTGTATTTTGACTCCAAATTGGCCCAAAAATGTGACTTTAAAAAAAAAAAAATCCACAGTATGCACTGGGCTACAATCTTTGCCAAAATGTGTTGGAACACGACTGCTCTTTTTGCCCTGATTATTTGCCGTATTTCTCTTAAAGAGATATATAGGAAACCGTGTCAACTTGGGTTGGGAGGCTTGGAGCATTCTCTATACATGCACCCCTCCCTATCCCCACCATTCAATGTTGGGTTCTTGTAGGGTGGCAAGAACAAAATTTCAGGATTCAACATTGTCCAGGGGGGAGAGGGGGGCATTTTGAAGTAGGCCTATAAAAGTGTTCCAACACTTTTGGCTAAGATTGTAGTTGCGATGGAGTAGCTGCAAGATAGGGCTTCCAAAGTACACAGATATTAGGTATACAGTGATGTGTCTACTGTACAGTACCTACCCTAATGGCTACCCTGTACATTATAGTTGCCCACTAGGTCAGGGGTTCTCAATAGGCGGCCTGCGGGCGAAATCCGGCCTGCCAACCATGGATTTTTGGCCCAAGACTTGCTCTA
>JAMKCH010045839.1:0-31854 GCA_023653785.1 Ophioderma brevispina | reverse complement strand
GAAAAGATCTCCAAAGGCTCCTTGATATTGCCACCCGCTTCTCCAGTACGTGGAAGTTAGATTTTAATTATGAAAAAGCAAAAGGGGTCCTTGGGATTCCTTACTTTGTGATTGGCAAGTGTATCAAATCCACAAGTTTGGACGCTTGGTGACCAATATATCTCTGAATGTGAAACCTATAAATATTGGGCGTTCATATTTCGACGAACTTTATCTGACCATCACCAGTAATGAAAATCATTAATAGTGTAATTCGACTAAGCGTACAAAAGTCGATTATTAAGTCACGATAATTATAATCAGTTGAAGGGGACATATCTGAAAGGACGCTGGCCTTGCCTACATTAATTAGCTGTTCAGTGTGGACTTGCGAGGGACTCCGATACTAAGCGGATTGAAAATCTGCAACTCGAATGGCAAGGTTTATTTTGAAAGCTCCTCGTAACACCGCTGGGGTAGCTCTTTATGGTGATTTAGGTTGGTACCTATCATCTATTCAGAGAGCAAGTATTAAGTACTTCTCAGTTGCTAATCGTGACTATGCATATAGATGGCCAAAAAAATATGTCATACTTATTTAATTGAGTTGTGATGGTGAATGTATCCGTTGCGATGGATGATTTCAGTAAAGACGCTTTAGTAAATGCGGCATGACACTATTCCGGAGTCAATCTTCCTGAAAGTCAACACTGGGTCACCACATTTAATGTCATACTAAAACCATTTTGGGAAAAAAGACTGGATGTGAAAGCCAGTGCAAAATCACGTTCACGACTAGTCAATATTAAAAACCGGCATTGTAGTGGGAAAGGTTATTTACTTGATTAATAAGATTTCTATGGGAGTTCCTTAAATTCCCAAAGCTAGATCTAATACATTGCCACTTGATCACAGGTTGAGGAAATACTAATGTTGAGGGGACATGCCAATTATGTAAGGGAATTGATGAAGAAATGCGTACTTTTTATTTTATACGTAGGTCCTTAAATACTATCAGAATTGAGGAATTACAAGAAACTCGAGATAACTTGCACACAAGGGTACCTCACGTGGGGCTCCTTTTCATGTCAGGGGACCTTAACACAAAGTGTACCTTGGGTTAGATGGCGCCAATACACAAAACGTTGTTGCAAAGAAGCACAGTAATCCTCGACAAATTTTGTAAGACTCACCTCAAGCGTGCATTGGGACAAAGGAATTCTATCTAGCCAATAAGCAGTGAATGCATTTTTTTGTATATGTTAGTTTTCTTTATGTATTTTTCATGAGCACTTGTTTGCGTGTACGTATGAGTATATGCAGGTGTGAGCACGTGTGTGACATTTGTGGGGTTCGGGTGTGTTTGCATAAATAGTGTTTTGGTGCACGGATGTTTGTGTATTTGTTTGTGGATGTACCCTTTCTGAAATGCAGGTGCGAGTGTGCGAGTTTGTGTTAAGTGTTTTTCGGTGAGTGTGTATTTGATGTGGTGTAAGCGAGTATGTGTGTATGCGGTGTGTGAGGGTGTGTGTGTGTGTTGGTTTGTTTGGTTCTTGTATTACATGTGAGAATTATACGTTTGTGCCTACTTTTCTTTTTGAGAGTGAATGAGCTGTTGGGTAATTCGCACAAACATGTATAATTGTAATTATTGATATATATTATTTATTTCATTTTATTTTTGTAATCAGCTTTCGTTGTGGTATCTTTTTTTTATGGAACGCCGCTGATTAGGCGGGTGCCCTGTTTTGAAAGTGTATGTTCACATAAATAAATAAACAATAACCACCACAATCTTCACTCTGTAAGTACACCACACAAGATACACACACACAGACACACACACCTACGGTCAATTTTGACTTCATCACTGTAACGTCTGTCCCTGCTCGTTTTTGTACTGATTTCGTAAATAACATTGATTAGGAATAATAATACCAATAGAGATTTTATATCAACTTACCAACTGTTTTTTGACCACCAAAGCCAAATAGTAGTATGATATGCCTGAAAACACGGAAGTAACTTGCCTTTGGTAGAAGTCGCCATTTTTGGGGGAATGTCCCAGTTCCGTATCAGAATATGAAAGGGTCAAAGGTATCCAATTACACAACAAAGCCTGTCATATTGTGAGTCAGTTTCCTTGGTACTGAACTTTTCAAGCTTGTTATTTGCATGGTTTCAATGAGCATGGTGTAATATACCATATAGTGTTTAGTGTCTCCATGTCCCAGGCTTACATTTCTTGCAAAACAGAGTTATAAAGCTAAATATTACATTCTGTAGATAAACTTACTGTAATTTAACAGATAAACTGAAGTGATCACAAATGAATACAAAATAAATATCATTTAAATTATTTAAAAAAACATTTGTTATATACAGAAATGAATATGGACACAAAATGGATTCAATCATATCAGATCACGTGCAAAAATTAATAGGTTTATAACACTACTAAAATATAATAATACTCTAACATTTAAATAGATGCAACGTGATACTAAAAGATTGGAATAAGTTTAAATTTTTTTACTGTTGGGGTGTGTGGGTTGTGGAAGAGAGCTGCTAACCAGGCCCATGCAGGGGGTCGCACCCGCCAATCAGAGATTTGACTTTTGAGAACAGAGGTGATAGCTCCCCTACGCTCTTCTTAATTAAGCACTTTACAGGATAGGAAGTGATTTAAGCTCACCCTTTGAAATCTAATCTATCCTTGGTTACATTGGTAATGCCATACAGGCTCTCCTTAAAGCCCCACTGATCGACCAGGAGAGCTTTTGTAAAGAGCACCCACCTTATTTTAAAAGGACAGTCCCTGCCAAATTCCATAAAAGGGGGAAAGTCACTTTTTTGCTTATTTTTTTTATGAAAAGTCAATATTTAGAGATATTTTGACAAAAAGTCAAAAAGGACCAGTCTTAGGGGGTTAGGTTACTTTTACCAAAAAAAAGGTCCACTTTTTCGAAGTTCCCACACCTCCCCAAAATAATCCTGCATACGGCCCGTGCCAGCAATATGCTAATGGACTTTACATGGGTTTCTTGTGACAGGGCACATTGCAAATGAGTTTTAGTGATAAATAAAAGAATTAGATTAAAAGTGGAAGGTTTATCATATGAGAAATGTTAAATGGTCGGTTCAGAGTTTTCTTGTATAATCACCAGAAATTTTGTGCATACTTTTATGCAAAATGCCCTATAAACAACAAACAAACCAATGCATAATTCCTGGATGGACGTGTCGCATGCCATTGTGGTTTGTCCACAGAGTCGTATTTGGTGATGTTTATAGAATTTGGCCAGTATTTTTTTTGTTGAGCACTGTGGTTGTTTAATTTGAAGGAATTGGGTCCAAAGGTCACATTAGGGAATTATCAAGGTCAATCTGCTGTACATCCCAATTAAGTCATGGCCGTGGTTATTTTGAGTAACTTTGGTAACCACCAACATCCTTAAAGTGCCAAAGAAATGCGAGGTTTAGTTATAGATTTTCCACAAAATGTCGTCAAAGTTTCACATATGGGTCATCAAGGTACTTTTTTTTACACAAGATGAGAGTTGAGCCCGTTGGTTTCTTCAGACCCGTATAAAGTTAATCAGTTGATGCGTATGTGAGAAATGAGCAATTGTAACCTGTGTTTGATTTTAATGAATGGGTCAAAGGGACCACATAGGGGTCATCAAAGGTCAATTGTGTACACTCACATTAAGGTTCTTGGACCAATCATTCTTTCAGTAACTTAGTTGGCGTAGCATCTATTGTGCAAAAGAAATGTAGTTTGCTAAGATTTTCACAAAATGGGGCCAAAGTTCAATAGGGGTTTTCATCAGATTTTCATTTGTTTACATCCAAAAATGAGAAATGGGCCAGTGGTTCTTCGACCAAGTGTGAGAGAAAGAGCCATGGTAACCTTTGTTTATGGCCACAGGCAAAGCCTATATCCCTTACGGAAAGAGGCCATCCCTATGCCGTCTTTCCTGCTAAAGCAGGAGACCACAAAAATCAGTCAAATTAATAGAATTTACATATTTTGCAGGAACCTTTACCCAAAACAAATCTTTGTGAGAGTAGAGAAAAAGTAAATGTTGGCTTTTGTCCGTGAGAGCGACTATAAATAATAAGAAGGGGTCTTGTGACAGTTAACTTGGATAACATGTAGTTGGAGTGGCCCGCAGGGCCCATTTCCATATCACTCCACAAAAAGCACATTTTAATAAAACACAAAATTGAGGGTCCATCCAACAACAAAAATACACTTAGAGTCAAGGGGCATTTGCAAGTTCCAACTTACAGTATTTTGGTAGCAATTATATTTCGGTTAAATTTCTGATGCTATCTTGTACAGTGTGACATCTTAATGGAGCGTCTCATTTTAAAAAAAATTGGTCTATAGCGAATTTAAGTAGAGTAATTCATAAAAGTCGAGGCAAAAACTTTGAAACTGTAAACCGTTTCTGTATATAATTTGAATTTAGAACAGAAATTGTAACATTGAGAAAAATCTCTCACTCAGAGTGATATCTAAAATTACAAAACCTAACATAGCATATAATATTTTTTCTCATTCATAGCATTTGGTATATAAACAAAAAAAAAATATACTCCTTTGTAAAATGTATACTTTTAGTAGCCTACAGCATGTTTGAAGTTGACACCAAACCTGTTTCCGGCTTTGGAGCTAAGTATAAGACGAAGCTGGGGTCAAAGGTTATATTAGGTCAATAAGAGGTAAAGTTGATACATTCTACATGAGCCTTGGTCAATGGTTAAATTGAGCTGAGATAGTGATTTGAACCCAGAATCGGTGAGACAGCCAGGAATTGCTACACAAAGCCACCCCACCCTTTGACCAAAGTAACAAAAATTAAATTTTATTCAAAACCATTTAAAGACAATCATAGGTGGTATTCACAAGAACTTGCTTAAATTTAGCCAGGACCTCTAACTTTGCTTTTGGGATCATTCTTAGCTGAAATCTGAAGACAATGTACAGGGAAGACACTAAAGCTGAGAACTTAAACTCTTTAAAGTTGTTCTCTCATATCTTTTTTGTTTTTTAATAAAGGTCTACATAACTAGGAATTATTCCTGGACTAAAGTTAAAGTCCATGGTCCGATCGCTAATAGCCTTTCCCGGGGAACCCAGATTTACCGAAGTGGTCAAAAAAGTGTGGTATCAGAAGAGCTACTATTTTTCTGTTTGCTTTGGAAATTATGAGTGAAAATGTGTTCCATTTTGGTCAACCAATGTAATTACAGAGTAGTCTATGGGGCCTTACCCAAAATCAGGTTTAGCTCTTCACATCCAAAATGATTGAAATACGGCGGCAACACTTTGAAGATGGGGTTGGGTTTAAGTGATTCTATTAATACAAAAACTTATATACTCAAATCAGGTCATCCCCCTTTAAGCCAGGGGACTAAGGTTCTTTGTGAATACCGGCCATAGACTTTCGAGATGTGCCTGATTCAGTATTGCCCCCAAATAATGTTAGTAATTTACTATACAGGTTGCTCCCAAAAAATGTAACCCTCAATATATTGTCACCCCAAGGTTGATTTTTAAAAGTCAGTCTATATGTACTGTATTTTCAGCATTTTATTTGTAAAAGTGTGACTAATTTTTTATTGGCAGTTGTTGGTAGTTAAAGATATTTAATTATTAAGGGTCTAAAGGGCCTTACCCTATACACTTTTTAATTCTTGAGGTTTTAAGAAATAACCCCAGTTGGGCGAGTCATTTGGGCCCCCCGTGTTATGTTTATTTTATAGCACTTGTTAAAGGTGTTTGTTTTGCAACAGAGATTTTGAGGGATTGTATGTTCTGTCATATGAGGTGGTTTCCATTGATAGACACTAGATTTCTTACCTTTAAAGTGGCTACAGAAATGTCTTAAATGTAAAACAAAAGGTGATTTCATATGCTTATATTCAAGATAAAACATAGGCTGAATTTCATATTTGCTCCTCTAGGAACATTCAAAAATTTCACAAAGAAAAGAAATATTCTCAGTTAATCCTTTCAGATGGGATTATTTTTGGTTAAAGGCTTTGCATCAGGCAAAAAATTAGAATTTCATTTTTTTTAGGAACACCACTTATGTAAAGCTTGTGGTGCCCACTTTCAAGTGCTGGAAAAATCATGTATTTATCTGAGATGTAAATCTAAGCACTATATATTTCCAAAGAATATTTGGGATTCAAATAATGGCCAGGATCACTGTATTCCAAGGTGGATATCATGCTCAGGTATAAAAAATGTGAATTGGCATTTTTTTTAATTCAGAAAATGCACCAACCCCATTCATTACATTGTTCAATTCACTGCAGATACAAAATTGGGTATGTGTTCCCTTTGTAAATTTGTGTATTATAGGGTGCACTATTTTCTTACTCCAAGAATCGAGTTTGACTTCTCTATGATTGATTTACCGAAGTCACCAGTAATGAGCAACGGCAATGCCTCTCTCTTGAGGGTGATCGTATTCTTAATCTCACTTATCTCATTTTCTCCTATAATCAGTCCTTCTAAGCTCTCCTATACATAGCCTTTGGGCAAAAAACAAAAAATTTCTCAGCTTCCACACACATAGCTCAGGGGCGGATCCAGGATTTGAAAAACGTCAAAATTACCGGGGGCTTGAATGCTGAAACTTGTTCACAAATGGGAGACTTTTGCAAGATTTCGCAGAATTACCAGGAGGCGCGCGACGCCCCCTCCCTTTAGATCCGCGCCTGTTGTAGCTTTTAAAATTAGATTTAGCTCGTAAGCTCTATGCGGAATTTTAATTGTTTTTACATTTTAAAGGAAACTATTTTATTATGCAATAATCAGTACTTTTTAATTAACCCCGCACCATCTCGTTATCCACAGAGGAGGAGTTCATATTCCCTAACTGTGTGTTGTACAAAAGACTGTGACTCAGTGGCAGCTCCAGAATCGGAAAAGCAGTAGCGACCGATAAGAGAGATGTAAAGATCTGTGTTACTCAAGCAAACATTTGAATGATTCACACATCTTCATGTGTATTGTAGTAGAATTTCTTTATCTGGCCACTTGATAACAACAATAATACACGTCATTAAAGAGTTCTGCATGAATAAGTTTCTGTTCGATAACTCAAGTATATAAACTCTCCTTTCGCCCTGCTTAAAGATTCGGGCATCCGCTCTTGCTGTGACTAGCACAGGACAAGCTTTTGAAGTTGATGTTTTGTCGAGTTTGAGTGGACATAGCCAATTAAAATATTTTGGAGATGATGATGAATACTAGGACCAAGCCTTTTGCCATCGAGCCATTTATCTTCTCCCACCCAGTGCAAGGAAAAATGCGGAATGACACTGGTTGGAATACCAATGAAATTCACAGTTCAAGAGGTTCATGCAGGTGAAGTTTTATACGAATATTAATGCTAGTGGCGAATTCCATAGATTTAGCTTTAGCGCGAAGCTCTATGTGGCTCCTGCTGTTTTTCACTTGTTTTTACATTTTAAAACATTTGTTTTTTTTTATTTATTTAGGACGATACTCAGTACCTTTCCTCCATACACGAAGTCGTCTCAAAATTTGGGAACCACTAAACAACATTCTAATCAGCTTCCACAAAGAGTTTGTTTCCATGACGGTATGTTGTAACAAGAGAAAATATCAGTAAGCTTCCCACAATGCATTTGTTCCATTGGAGGTTTTTGTACAGGTTGCCATGTAGATCGTTAGAGAGGAACGCTTAAAAGCAAGTTTGTGATCAGTACGGTCAATTTAGCCATGTTTCATCATTAACAACCCACATCAGACAGTACAGGGGCATCCATTGGAAGCGATGCATTGTGGGAAGCTATGAAATTTCTCTTGTTGTCTACAGTCGCAGAAAGGCGGGGATTACACTAGCACTGACGGACAAGCTCTTGAAGTTGTGATGTTTTGTGGAGGTTAAGTGAGATTAGATAAAATTTCTGTAGCTTGATAGAGGGGATCTAGGGAGGGAAAAAACACTTGTCCTTGTCATCGAGCCATTATCTTCATTGCCGATCAGTGGAAATAAAATATACAAGTAAAAAAGAAAAAGTGAATGTTTGGAGCTATGTATTGTGTTTTTTTTTCATTGTGTGAACTTTGTTGTATGCTTGCAAAAATAGAAGCGGCAAGAGTGGTACCTTGGAGGGCCACATATTGTATATTTTAAAAAGGCCATGGCGCAAATTAACACTGTCTACCGAAGGGGGTGGTTACACCCCCCCCCCCCTTCAGGTTTTTCCCCGGCTGCTAAAACCCCCTTTTTTGGTGCCAAATTAGTAATGTAATTGTCAATTGCAATGTTCCGCTCCTTGCATCCAAAACAAACACCATCGGGGTATAGGTAAGATTACAGGGTGATCCACCAAGTGGGAGGGGGGTGGAACCACCCCCCTTCAGAAGAGAAGTACCAATATGCCTAACACAAACACAGGAAAACATCATAGGACCTTGATTTTGGTCCCAATAGCTAGCTATGGTCATTCCTTTTCCATTGATACCAAAAATGAGTACCAAATGCCTAGGCATTACGTCACAATGACGTGATAAAGTTCGCATGTCAGCAACAACTGCCATTTCCCTAGACACACACAGTGAAAAATTCAATTTTTCGCCAAAAAGGTTAGGAAAATAGATTTTCATGCGGTTTTTTTTATCGACTTGATGGGAAATGACAGTTTTATATCATGACAGCATTTTAGAGCACAATAAGGTGTTTGAGTCTCTAAAATGCGAAATATCATTTTCAAAATATTCAGTATTTTCAGCCTTTCCAAAAACCATATGACGTACGGTGCCGTCATAATGGGATGTTGGACTTATTTTGGTACCAATGGAAAGAAGAAACACGCTAAGTATCCTTTGGTACCAAAAATTTACAAGAATGCCGGTGTTCAGAAGAAAAAAAAAAATCACAGGGGGGTGGTTAACCACCCCCCCCCTTCGGGAGTTTTGTTACAAATAAATAGGCTCAGGTAGACGAGGGGTAAAAAAGAAATTGCATGGAATAGTTATTTTGTGTTATAAAACAAGCATAGCACATTTTTGGCCAAAGAGGTTTTATATAGGGTGGTTATATTTTCATTCTGCATGTGATGTACCACAATAAATGATGATCTTTCCATGGGGACGTTTTAAAAACAATTAGGTCCCCACAAGCTAATTTTCATATTAACATATGTATTAGTCTTGAGAGAAGCCCATCACCCTAATTTACAAATAATAAAGTGCAAATATAGTGTGATTTATCCATTTAACAAGCCTGTCACCCAAGACAGTTTACAACAGTTGTTCAAGTAACTGCTTCATTTTGGACACTAATAAAAACAATTTAATTACACAGCCCTACAGAAAGACACATGAACATGTGTTTGGTATTCTAATGAGTTTAATATAAACTTGGATTCATGTGGAAATCGCAAATTTGAATACAAAACTCAGCCATACTCCACACACTAACTACACAACAACAACACCAAACAAATAAACGCACCCGAACACACGACACGGACAGCCCCACACACCCAGGGAGGGAGCGAGGGTAAAAACGGAGCTACGGAGAACGGGAGACAGCGACCTGCCTCGCAGACAACGGATAACGGAATGACGGTCATCATACAAAACAGGGCTACGAAACAAAAAGGAGAACTGCACAAGCCAGTAACCACCCTAATAAAACCGACCACCTCGAACCAAAACATTGAAACACAAAGGGAAGCGAAAAGACGGTCCGGTAATCAAAACCTCATCACAAACAGATGATGAGATATTTAATAAACAACAGCCCTACAGAAAGACCCACATGAACACGGTGTGGTTATTCTAAGAGTTTATATAAACTTGGATCAAAAGTTGAAATCGCAAATTTGCTACAACTCGCCAAAACCCAAAACACCATGTAGGAGGTAGGAGAAGAGAAATGAGGAGAGGGGGAGAGGAGAAACCCCTCATGGAGGAGGAAAAACAAATAACAAGCCTCGCCCGCGCAAACACACACCAAATACACACACACACCATACACACACACCCACGCACGCACACACCTTCGGACTCGCAACACATTCACACCCACACCTTACTCAACACAGACGAACAATAACCACTTATGATGAGACTTGAAAACATGTGTTTAACTTAATATTACAGATGAATGGCCTACACAATAAATTAACCCCAGAGAGAGAGAGCCCGGGCTGGCTCATAACCCAGCTGACCAAAGAGTTCAACAGAACATAGGTCTATGTACTTGAAACTACAAAGTACTCTGTATGTATTCAATGCTCGGAAAGATTAAAGTCATAAAGAAATAAGAGTGTCCAACTTGAGTGTTTTGTAGACAAAGTTTGCGATCTGCGGCATAAAGAAATATATGACAGTACTCCGTGATAAGGCAAATAAAACATCGATTCGCTGTATTCATGGGACCATGCATATTCTCTCAAGAGCGTTTCTAAGTACCAAGTGGCCAGGGTTCATGTAGGCGAGAGATGGCATCTGCCAAAATGTTGAGGACTGCGAATATACATGCTCGTTATTGAGAAATTCTGGGTGGCCGCGATTCCAAAACAATTTCACGAAGATATTGCCATGACAACAGGATGGCAACAAGTGCCTTGTGATTATCGCTCGGGCCGTAATGTGGCAGTAAATATTTAACATTGCTTTTCGCCCACAAGTGACCCCAACGGCGGAGCCGCTATCCCTGTCGATAACACCTCCTTGTAATTGATGTGCAGTCAGTTCGGCTATTTCGGCCACAATCACGATTAAACACAGTATATTGCCAGTCTCCATTATAGAATATCCCCGACGCAGCGGGACACGCATCAATGAATACCGGTGAGTCCATATTGGGAAGAGCAAACACAGCATCGACAATTAAAGGACCCCCCCAATGAAAAATTGATCACCAGTTCAGTATCGGCTTGAAACGTACGTCGTATCGCGTCTAATCTTTGTGAGTCGCCTTTCCGGATGAGGTGCTAGCTGCTGATCTCGATAATGTTTTAGGTTAAGAACTGTACACTGCAGGTAAGACGATGTTACAAAAAGAAAATTGCATGTCATAGCTTATTTTGTTTTAAAAAAACAATTTTTTATAAATTTGTAAATTGGTTTGAGATTTTTTTTTAATGTGTGGGTTAATTTCAGTTCGCATGCTGGATGTACACAATAAATGATGATCTTTCCATTGGAACGTTTTAAAAAAACAATTTAGGTCCCCACAAGCTAATTTTTATTAAAATATGTATTAGTCTTAGAGACCGACCATCACCCTAATTTAAACTAGTAATAGTGGCAATATAATATTGTGCTTTAATTCATTTACCCCCTGTCACCAAAGACACATTTCAAACAGTTTGTTCAAGTAACGCGTCATTTTGAACAACTAATAAAAAAAAAAACCAATGTTAAAATTACCACACCCACAGAACGACACATGAATCCCTGTGTTTTAATTCTAATGAGTTTGAATATAAACTTGGAGGATCAATGTTGAAATCGCAAATTTGATACAAACTCGCCTACTCACACACTAACTACTACCACCAACAACACCCAACAATCAACGCACCCGACACACGACAAACGGACACCCAAACACCCAGGGAGGGAGCGAGGTCAACACGGCCTAACGGAGAACGGGAGACATCGACCTGCCATCCAGACACGGATAACGGAATGACTGTCATATACAACACGGCTACGAAACCAAAAAGGAGAACCGCACAATCCAATTCACACCCTAATAACACCGACCACCCCTTCAACAACATGAACCACAAAGGGAAAGCGAAAGAAACTGGCCTGTGTGAATCAAAACCTCATCACCAAACAGCTGATTGAAGTTTAATAACACCGCCCTACAGAAAGACACATGAACACGGTGTTTGGTATTCTAATGAGTTTAATATAAACTTGATCAAAGTTGAAAATCGTCAAATTTGTACAAACTCGCCAATACCCAACCCCCAACACTCATGTAGGAAGGTAGGGAGAAGAGAGAGGGTGTGTAGAGAGAACCCCTCATGGAGGATGAACAACAAATCACAACAAGCTCGCCCGCAAAGCAACAACACACCAAATACACAAACACACACAACCCATACACACACGCCCCGCTCACGCACCCCACTTCGGCACTCGCACACATACACACCCACACCCTTACTCAAACACAGACGCACAATAACCACTTATGATTGAACTTAGAAACTTTGTTAACTTAATATTACAGATGAATGCACACACATAAATTAAGAATAGAGGCCCGTCTTGGCTCCTCACCCAGCTGACCAAAGAGTTCAACAGAACATAAGTCTGTACTGAAACTACAAATACTTCTGTATGTATTACAATGCTCGACATATTAGTCATAAGAAATTAACGTATTCACTGAGCTTTTTGTATACAGAAGTTTGCGATCTGGCGGCCTAACTAGAGATAATATGACCTTTTACTCATGTGATAAGGCAAATAGAAGCATCGATTCGCTGTAGTCATGCATGGGCCATTCTATTCCTCTCAAGAGTGTTTCTAAGTACCCAAGTTGCAGAGTTTCATGGTAGTGCGAAGAGATTGGTTTCTGCCACAATGTTGGGAGGGACGGCGATATACACTGCTCGTATTGAGAAATTCTGGGTGGTCCGGCGCTTCCAAACAATTCACGAAGAATGCCTGACAACAGGATGGCAAACAAGTAGGCCCTTGTGGATTATCGCTCGGGCCCGTATGTTGTCATAAATATTTAAACATTGCTTTCGCCCCACAATACCCCAACACCCCAACTGGCGAGCCCTCTATCACTGTCGATAACACCTCCTTGTAATTGACGCGCAGTTCGGCTATTTCCGGCCAATCAAGATTAAACACAGTATATTGCCAAGTCTTCCAGTATAGAATATCCCCGCGCGCGGGACACCATCCATGAATACCGAGTGAGTCCATATTGTGAAGAGCAACACAGGTCGACAATTAAAGTAATCAATTAATTGGATCCACCAGTCAATATCGGCCTTGAAAGTCGTTATCAGTCTAATCTTGGTTAGTAGACTTCCCGTAGAGGTGAAATGAGTTAATAATAACGACGTAATAAGTCCTACCTCCGCTTATACCGGCAGCACGCCAATTAATTGCCGGCGACTGTTTAGCTGCCCGACGCGAAGCGCGGGTACGCGCACGAAGCTCGAGTAGGAGTGACCGAAACTCCCGTACTTTTGCCTCGGGCAAATGAAGCGTTTGGGATACGGAGTTAACCTCGATCCCAAGAACGTCAAGATTTGGTAGGGTCCTTCCACTTTGTGCCAACTTATAGAAAACGCCTGTTTTCAAGAAGAGTAACAATGTCTGCATGCCTGCTTCTCCCAGCATCTCTCTTAAGAAGGCTCACAATGAAAAAATCACCAGATACCGACGAACCGTGTAAAACCGCGCGCGTACATCATCCGCTTAACCGCCTGTGTCAACACCTGTGAAAATCCCTGTACCGACGGGCCTCGGAATGGCAGTCGTGTATCGAACATGACATAGGGATGCTCATATCACCTGCCAATGTCCACGTAGTCCGTCCTTGTAAGTCATCGTATGGGATGCGACCCGCGGCGCTATACACTTTTTTAGATCCTCGCTTTGCCTAATAAAAATCATAAAGCAATTGGTTGATTTTCTTGGTTTCAAATCATCTATCGTTTGTGGAATGAATAATTTGTCATAGATGCATATCATTCCGACCCAAACCACAGGTTACTACACATGAATTTAAGCGCACTTCAATTAGAGTTGGCTTGGGGATAGCCCCTAACGGTCTTCATAGTCGGCGGCGGCTCCCACAAAGCTTGGTTCATCATTGTTGCCTGATTTTTTTTTGTTTTTCTTTGTGTATTGCGCCATGAGCGCCATCGTTTGGGCGAATTTGTGCGCGATATAACATCTCCTATTATTATTATATTATTAATACCATGGGATCTTCAAAGTTTAATTTGTTCTTCTACTTTACGACGATTATTCTGTCTGTCCCAGCGTCGCCGAAGTAATAATTGTTTTGCAATGACGGGAGTAGAAAGTAGACACGCTTCATCTGTAATACGAATCAGAGGTGACACCTTGTTAGTAAATAATCTCTGTCAGGTACTTTTATAAGTTCCGATTTCCAAACATCGGTGGTAGGAAGTCCAACACACAGTTTAGATATATTAGACCGAAAAGGTGGTCCCATTTTCTGCACAGATTTTACTAGGGTTGGGCGTTTTTACTGCATGTAAAAATACCGGGTGTTCATTATGACAGGCTGGGAGACCTACAAACATGATCTCTCTTGCACCGCTCATCAGCTTACAATTTCCTCGTTCTAGAGGAGACAATCTCTCGCACGTCACTGTAAAGGGACCGTGTTGCACATTTGACGCTGGAAATTGTTTGGTTTTTGGTATATGCGTGAGCTTTCTCGCGAGCGACTTGAGTTAGTCGTCGACGAAGCAAATGTAGGTGACTGGCGCCGCTGGAGATGCAAGTTAACGCGGTGTTGTGATTCTGCTCCCCACCTGAACTAGTAATGCGCCTGAGACTTACGGTATTCAGTGTCATAACGCTAATAAACCAACTGCCAAGTGTACAGCATAGCATACTGACCAATTTTGGCCGTATTCCCAGGTATAGGCAATATCACCACCTGCAACGCTCCCGATAACATCAGTTCATGCTGAATGCGAGCATTAGCAGTGATCCATGGTGCAGGAGAAACGTATGAGCATGGCACGAAAAAGTGGGGAATTTGGGAGCCCTTCCTCAGGCAAGTTGCCATTTGGAGGGAAACTTGTCCATTTGGATGGAAATTTATATACATAAGATATATAGAAATCTGTGAGAAATAAGACCTCTTCACGGGAAATTTACATTTTTTCAACCACTGAGTATGAGTTGTTCTTCTTCGCCGCCTCCTCACAAAATGGTTGTGCCATCGGCGCCATGTTGCAATTTCTTCCTCATTGTTTTCTTCTGTCTGCTTGGGTACGAAATCCACAATACGTAAGCCATCACCTTTTTGCTCACTGCGAAGATATAGCCGGGGGTCGTTGTCTGGTTGTGCTGCTTGTAGCCTACATTAGTCGAGGCTGCCGTTTGATGGCTGTCATTCGCCTCACAGTTTCCCAAAAGTCACCAAGTTACCAATGTGATCTAGAGCATGTACTGGTGTGTTTTCACGTTAGTTTCCTGTTGAAATGAGTCGGCTCTGCCTCTTCTAACAGACGGGATTGTCCCAATGTGTCCAATTGAAGTAAGATGTGAAATAACCTTGATCCGTAGGAATTTCATCCTCACTGCTCTGAGTGTAGAATCCAGTCTCTTCAATTTATCCACGTGTCCCTGGAATTCAGTCCTGCCCCGGTGGCCGGTTGCCCCACTGCACTGAATGCATGACCTCTGGAACCCCGCTATGTCCATGACTAAATAGGGTGTTTCTGTCCCTTAGCTTTTCGAGCTTTTGGATTTCGGCATGGGGAACTAACACAGAGCTACGAGAACGCTGAGACAGCGACCTGCCTCGCAGACAGACGGATAACGAATGAAGGTCATGCATACAAACACAGCTACGGAACAAAAAGAAAACCCCACAAGCCATTACACCCTAGTAAACCGACCGCACCTCGAACAACATGAAACGCAAAGGGAAGCCGAGACAGGCCTGTTAATCAAAACCTCATCACCAACAGCTTGATGAAAAGTATTTAAGACCTTTTCCAAGTAACTGCTCATTTTTGACACTCATCAAAAAAAGCTAATGTAAAGACCTATCAGTCCAAATATTTGAAATTCACAGGATAGCTCAAATGCAGAATAATTAATCCTGTAGAATTCTCAATTTTACCTTTTCCAACTGAAGAATTGACTGAAACGAAGAAACGGCAGTTTTCAAAGACACGAATTCCATTCAATTACGTGTAGTATAAAGTGTCCGAACGGACAGCTAAATGATTTGTCCTGTTTAGTTGTTTTGGTCACACATCATTTGCAGGGTATGTTTAGGATAACAGACTTGTTTAACAGACATGCAAAAATCTGATTTTTGATGATTTTTCTCTTTTCTGATTTAGCAAATCACTGATAGTGCCTTTAAGACAGTTGTCTAAAATGGCTGCATTTTGACACTATAAGCAAAAAAAAAAGCCAATTTAAGACAGTTTTGTCTAAGTAACTGGCCTCATTTTGACCTATAACAAAAAAAAGCCATAAAGCGAGTTCGATAATTCAGGGGCACTGCTCTGTTACAATAAGCAACAACAATGTTCATATCCCGATTGACCTCCGTGTCCCATCCAGAATCATTGAATTTTTATTGTGCTTAATGGTCACGAGGTCATCGTAAGTACATGAACACCAATATTTTATGCCTGAATATTGAACTCCCTATTTAGTTAAGACAGTTGTCCAAGTAACTGGTTCATTTTGACACTAATAAAAAAAGCCAATTTAAGACAGTTGTCAAAGTAACTGGCTCATTTTGACACTAATAAAAAAAAGCCATTTAAGACAGTTGTCTAAGAACTGGCTCATTTTGACACTAATAAAAAACAAGCATTTACGACTTTGTCCAAGTAACGGTTTCATTTGACACTACGTAACAAAAAAAAAGCTAATTTAAACCGTTGTCTAAGTAACCGGCTCATTTTGACACTAATAAAAAAAAAAAAAGCCATTTAAGCCAGTTGTCCAAGTATGGCTCATTTTGACACTAATCAAAAAAAAAAACGCCAATTTAAAAGTTGTCCCCATAACTTGTCAGTTTGACACTAATAAAAAAAACAATAATTTTAAGACAGTTGGTTCTAAAACTGGCTCATTTGCCACACATAAGTAAAAAAAAGTCAATTTAAGACAGTTGTCCTAGAATGGTTCATTTTGACACACAAATTCACACAAAAAAAATTTAAGAAGTTTGTCTAAGTCACTGTTCATTATTTTGACACCCACAAATGCATTTCATCTTCGATCTCCCCATAGTATATTCCTAAATCTTTAAAACTGGTGATAAGTCCTTCGTTTCACCACTTATACCGGCCATATCCATCCATCTCGATCTCCCCATATATATTCCGATTCTTCAAACTGGTGATCAGCATTCTTTCAACAATTACTGGCCAATCTCCCATCCTCCAAGCCTTATCCAAGAATTCTTGAAAATTAGTGTGGAATTAGGATTGGAAACCATGTTCCTCCTGGGAAATGGACCTTTAGGAGGGACAATGTTGGTCTTTAAATAAAGAAATACCTAAGAAATAATGGGAAAATTTTGCCAATCTGGGAAGAAATGTTGCCATTTTGAGTACAAGATTTTGATTATGTTCCCAGGAAAAAATGATTTTTTTTTCCATCCATCATACATCAATTGGTAAATTGTCTGGCATATCTCAAAGAGTTAATATCAGATCTGAAATTGTGACTATAATTACACTTCCTACGCTAAAAGGAACTTAGGAAAGACCTTTTTATATTTGTTAATTGAAAGCTGTCGGTCGTTGTGTAATCAGAGGAGTCATTCCTGAGCACGTATAACGTTCAGACCTATCAAACAGCCGTAGCGGCATCCCCGGGTCTGTTACCACCTGCACCATCCTTACTCTAAGTACTCCTACCAGGGTCTACTTTCACTTCCGCACTAGGCCAGCGTGGAAGGGTAGGCCATAAATCCAGCATGGAAACCTGTTCGAGCTCTTCCAACATTGGATGGACAGAGCTAATGATGATGATGACACTTGCTGCATTGTTGGTTCACAAAAAGGGGACATGTCCCCCACCTTTGTCTGTCAGTCAGAAGGAAAAGAGGAAATCAGGGAAAGCACACTGTTACGTTAGAATTGATTTATATATATATTTTTAAACATTTGTGGAACCATGTATATCCTAGGCATTGGGCATGCAACGGCGTGTTAATCGAGGTGCATTTAAGTGCCGCCGGCTTTTGTGAGATAACATGGCCTGGCATGTTGACAGATCTGTACATATTGTAGGTGTCCAGACGGTCAGTTTGTTATGCCGACATCTTTCGCGCATATAATAGGTTTGACAGGCTTTAACCTGTCAACGTTTGCCTCAATAGAATAGAGGTCAATTCGGCATGCCAACCTTTGCAACATAATAGACAATTTAGCAGCTTTGGATTGGCGTAATTCTTTTATTTAAAGGCATGTTTTTTTGTTGTTTGTTTTTTCAACGCGAGATAGGCGAATTTGTCATTCGCGAATACAATTTCTGCCTCGCAGGTCCTTTGGGGTCAACGGTCTAAAAATGTAAATTAGGCCCTAGCAGCTATATATTTTAGGCGCCAACGGAAATATAAACGGGTCGTGTTTGTAGAAAATAAACTACAAAGCCTGGGTTATGTGCGTATTTTTCCTGGGATTGGCAATAGCAATGCAAGCTTGGTTACACTTACTACATACTACTTACTACTTCACGTTTACCATCCTTTGACCATGGTGCGGGATACAATCATCCCTTCCTGGGACGGGTTTCTTACGGCCAGAGTTTGTGGGACCGGCTGTTTGAGTCAAGAGGCTTATTATAACTGTATGCCTGAATCTGTGAGTATAGAATTCTTTTGTATTAAAGTGAATGTTGGTTGGTTTTGGTCGGGGAAACTTTGAGTTTATAATTTTTGGAAGTCATGAATTGATTTGCAGCAAGACAGTTGGTTAAAATTGAAATATTTACTATCCCCGTAACATGCCGAGCATATCGCCATTGTAACGGAATTTCTTGTCTACGATATAAATGTTTTGGCATAAAATTCGGAAACTAGAATGGATTTTAAAATTGTTTTTCTGGAACATGGTAGAATTCTTTGTAAAGAAATTTGGCAAGTTAAATGTTATTTGACGTAGAACTTGGGTATTTGGTTTTTTTTGGATATTTATATTCCAGTCTACCATGTCCTTAGTTGTCGCTGGGCATGTATTTCTTTTTTCCGAAGTGGGGCTCTCCCTTTGAGTTGCCTGTACATCTATATGAGAGGGACACTTTGAAGATACGAAGTTCGCTGCTGCTGTTGATTATGAACTTTTCGGGCCTCCACCTAGTCCACCATAATTCACCAATATTTGAACTGGTGTCATTTAATGCCAATGAACTTGACTGTCACACATAAGTGGGCTGACGAACATAAAAACCTTATTAAGATCATTGCAATCAGTAAATGTAATACAGTTATATTGTGTGAAGGGGTTTTGTATAAGGTACGTTTAAATCCTGATACCTTTACAAATTTACACGGTGTAAAAGGTATGTCAAACAGAATGGGTACCCATTATAATCATTAGTGGTTGTCGTGTGACGTCAGCTTAGTAAAATACCCACTTTATAATCGTAATCTTTGAAATAGCATCTCGTGATCTCTCTAGTTTACAAATCTCAATTAAAGCAACCAATTTGTAATATTATTACATAACTAACGAGTTGAAGTGAAGTAGATGGAATTAGAATTTTGAATATCCTGAGAACGCTCATTGGAATAAATTGAGTTTAATTTTGAAGTTTTTCAATCAACGCTATGTCTGGAGTACTTTCCTTTTGCGTCTAGGTATCTGGGTGAAACGTATCAAGTTTTGTCATGGAGATATTTGGTAAGGTGACTCCTGGTCACAAATTAATGGGGGCTCCTCGCCGCGCTCGAGTCCGGGAAGAAGAAAACGTTCATGTTATATTACGGTAGGTTTGTGAGAATAGACTATGACCAAATGGTGGGTTAGTCCCGATTAGTAACAATATTATTATTATGTTACCATCTGTATATTTTGTATTCAAATATTTGTAACTTTTAAACCTCAGGCGACCCCATCGTCTTGGCCGGGCACCCGTTTGTTGCATCATTCAAAAGGTGTGGTTCAACTCTCGTCGGACGCCTAGTGGCATCTCACGTAGGTGTGTATTGTTACAAACGGTCGCAATTCAAGTGTTTGATGTCTTTTTTTGTTATATTTGTCGGGGAAATCTACTGCACTACCCTGGATGTATTTTATACTTAGGGTGGTCTTATGCATTCAATTTCTGTTATTTTGTGTGTTTACTAGGTTTTTAATATGCATGCAAAATGGTGTTGTAACCGATTGGTCCTTTGTTAGTTGAATTATTGGCCAATGCCTTACAATACCTCGGCTATGGAATTGAAAAGCTAACAGAGTTAGGAAAAGAATTGGGATTAGAAGGCGCTGATTTTGGCGAGATTTGTTCTTTTTTCTGAAAGGGATTAGACTAAAGAAAGAGCGCGATGAAGAACGAAGAGTTAGAGCAGAAGAGCGCGCGTATGCAAAGAAAAAGAAAGAAGCGTAGGGAAGATGAGCAAGCTGGGAAGATGAATAAAAGCGTAGGCAAGAAGAATGTGAATATTGAAAAGGAAAGTAAGAACACCGCATTGAAGAAGAGGGTAAGCGTAGGATGCAAGATCTCGCATTTGAAAGGAAAAGGCCATTGTTAGAAGAAAGGCGTTTAGAGTTAGAACACAAATCCAAACTGAAAAATGAACACTAATGAAGATTTAGAGATAAAGGCTTTGGAACGGGAAGAGGCTCAAACTAGACACAGATTAAGATAGAAGATGCAAAGGTAAAGACACATGCTGCTGCAAGCAGGTGCCTGTGCAGATTAAACAGTCTTACAATGTAAGCTCCGAAATACCCAAGGTTTGACGAAAGTAAGACAATATATGCATTCATAGTAAGGTTTGAACTTAATGCAAACACAAGGTTGGTAATCGCCTGAAATATGGGCTCTCAATTTAGGTACTCTGTTGTCAGGCAAGGACTTTTTAGCTACTATGGTCTGAATTCCGTAGAGGCTAATGACTATGACATCTTGAAGAAGACTTTCTTCAGCGGATGAACTTTAACCGAAGAGGGGTTGTTCGTAACAATTTAAGAATTCTAGCCTGAAGATATGAAACAGCCTCTCAGTACGTTACTCGTATATCAAACTATTTGCAGAGATTGCTAGAACTGTCAAATGTTGAGGGACCCTTGAAGTTTATTGATTTATTGATCAAAGATCAATTTGTGTCCACAGTTTCCAAAAGAGTTAGGCCTTTACGTGAAGAACACCGGCCTAGTAACGCGTAGTGAACTATTCAAGTAGCTTGAAGATATATTGAGGCTCCTGGTAGTTGGGTGGGCCCTATCCTAAAGAACAAAAATCGTAATGCTGGGTGGAACAGATCTTCATAAGATATGAAAATTGTGGTCAATCAGGCAAGTCACAACAAACTTCGGAGACTAAATGTAATTACTTCCAATCCAACATCAAATCATGTAACAGTCCTAAGACCAACTTTCAAGGTTGGAAACTTTAGGTCTACATACAGTTTCGTATGTGAAAACGTGGGCCATCGAGCTAGAGACCTGTCGTATCGCAAAAACTACCTTGGCAAGCTTTAGTGATCTTTTTGGAAGTGAAATCTGAACAGGTAGGCCTATGTACTGATAGTAGACCTTTAATCTAGCCCCGAACAAAGTATGATGGTCAAAAGAGCTCAAATTTTAGCATTCTCAGAGACCCCAGGGCATTGATCAACACTGGGTGTATATTGATTCAAATCAGAATCCATCACTTGAAAAAAAACCTTTCAGAATGCAACCAAGAGAGGTTACCCCCTACTCCGTTAGAAGTGGTCATCAGATGAAGGTGCTTACAGCAGCATGTCAAATCACAACGCACAGCAAACTGCCCGTACGAGATGGTCCTTATAAGGTGAACACCGTTAGACGTGCTAAGAGATACAGGCCGTAGTGGTGGTGGTAGTCCAAGAGAATATGTACAACCTGATCATATACCGGTGGAGAGACAGACAGCATCTCTTGATAGACGGTAACCGTTATACAATATCCGGTATCAGAAAATCCAATATTGCAACAACCGCCCTAACTTTGTTGGTAAAGTGAGAGCTTATGCATGGCTCAACCCGTTTACGATCTGATCCTTGTGGCAATATTCCTGGCGCAAGAGGGACCGGATATGAAGACTCCACATGAAGTAAACCTGATAAATACAACATTCAAATACCCATGTCATACCCCTAGAAACCCACTGACATTGTAAGTCCACGCCTTCCTTCCTTGGAGTAAATGAAAATCTGCCCCGTAACATAGACAAGAAGCAAAGTCTCAGAAAGGGCGCGTGATAGATTATCTCATCCTCGTAGATGCCGCAAGAGACTAGAGCCAACTTAGATCTAAGGCAAGACATTTATATACCATTATCTTAACCGCCACGGGAAGAAGAAACTGTCACACCTGATGTACTTCGTCGTAAACAACAAGAAAAGGCCCTACTCTTGGAGAGTAGGGTGAACTAGTTGAATCGGTCGGGCGAGCAAAAAAGGGTAAAGGTGATAGTACAAAAAGTTTATTGTACAAGATGGCATTATCTATAGAGAATTCCGGCACCAAATGTTTTGAATAATGGTGATACGTTCAGACAAGTGTAGTCCCTAGAAGATTATAAAGAGCACATGTACTTAAACTAGCTCATGCATTACTGTGGTTGTCACCAATGAGTACAAAGACAAATGACGATATTGTGACAATTTTTTACTGGCCATGCTTAGGGGCAAGATGTACACCTGTATTGTCAGTCGTGTGACATTTGCCAGAGTCTCAGTGTCTAAGGGTTATGATAACCAAGTGCCTTTAGGGATATGCCCCTTATTGATTCCCCTTTTGAAAGAGTAGCCGTTGACATAGCGGGCCAATAAAGCCGCCACCGATAGAGGCATAAATATATATAGTATTAATAGACTTGCCAACTGATTCTAGAGGGCTACACCCCTCAGTCTATAGAGCAGAGGTCGTAGCAGAAGCACTACTACCATGCTATAGTAGACTGGGGTCACCCACATGAAGTATTAACTGATATGGGAACACAGTTCGTCTCCAATGTATGAAAAATGTTCAGATTGTTTGTCTTTTTCCGTCGTTTAACAACTACCCCGTACCATGCCCATGGCAATGGCTATTAGAACGGTTACAATTGCACACTGAAGAGTCCTGTTAAAGAAAATGTGCCAAGAACGGCCCCAAAGTATTGGGTAGGGTACATCGCTCCGCTCCTTTTCGTCCTACCGGCTAAGTGCCACAAGAGGCACCCGGCTTTTCGCCATTCGAGCTATTATTTGGACGAACAGTTAGAGGACCGATGACCGTCTTAAAGGAATTGTGGACCGGACAGTGGTATGGAAACGAGAGACAAAGACGACTTATCGTTCCCCATGTAGATCTGTCAGGAAAGGTTGGAGAACCATGTCAGTTGGCTCAAGAAGAATTGAAACGAGTGAAAGTCAAACAACGTACACTCTACAATAGCAGTCCAGGCAAAGATCATTTTGAGGTGGATGACGAAGTCTTCTCCTCCTTCCCAACTGATACTAATAAGATCTTATGCAGTGGAAAGGCCATTCAAAGTAGTATAACAAGTTAGGCCCAATGAACTACAGAGTGGATCTTGGAACCAACGCAGGCAGACGTTTCATTCAAAGTTGCTGAAGAAAATATCACCACAGAGTCCAAGAAAACCGCATGGCCGCTTGTAGTATTCCCATCGACATCAAGGGAGTCCGCCTTGACACTTGCAGCAGTTGCAGTCATCGAAGATGATGATGACGACTAGATGTTCGTAGGAAAACCACATTTCAAAAAGGAAGACATGCACTTTCCACCAATAACGCAAAAGAAAGTGTGCAGGATGTCCACATCAATCCTGACGTTAGATCAATCACAGCAGATCCAAGTGAAACGATATTGAGAAATTCAAGGATCATTGACTGATATCCCTGTGGGGGGAACCCACACTTGGGGAAACATACCATCACCGTTCGGGATGAAACGCCAAGTAGTGTCGCCCATATCCAATTCCACATCGTTAAGGGAAGAAGTCCAAAACGACATCGATAACATCTAAGGATTGGAGTATTTCAAAGTAACAGCCCTTATGCAGTTCCCATTGGTTTTGCGATCCGCAAGGGAGATGGAACCCTTAGAAATTGGGTGTGGACACAAGATTACTCAACCAAATAACCGTGTTCGACGCAGAACCGGTGCCAGATCAAGAATGAATATTCTCGCAATTGTCCTCAAGACCAGTATTCACAAAATCGTTTGAGTAAAAAGGGTACTGGCAAAAAATTCCCATGGAATGAAGAATCTAAGAATATACCACATTTTTCACCCACGAGGAACCTATACATTCACACTATGCCGTTCGACTGTAACTTCTGGGCTACCTTTTCAAATAGAGTAATGAGAACTTATTACAGGATTAAAGAACGTCACAACTACAATTGATGACATCCTAACCTAATACAACCCACTGTCACTTGGGAGAACCTCTTTCAAAGTATGATGAAGTCTCAAGAGTGTTACTACAAGCAACCTTAACAGCTAAACTCATCAAAGTGTACAAATCGCCTCGGAGAAGTAGAAAGATTTTCTTGACATAGAATTGGGGAGGAACAATTAAAGCCCAAACTCGAGAAAATTGAGGCGATTCAGCAATCCAGAGGCCAGATACTAAGACACAACTGAGGGTCCGTTCTTGGGATTAGCCGGATTATTTAGGAAGTTCATCCCTGATTTTGCTGCTATTGCCCTGTCCACTTACTGATTGTACTAGGAAAGGTGAAACCAAACAGAATAGATGGGGATAGAGTCGGAAAGGTCGTTCCAGACGTTAAAGACGAAGTTGACAAATTCACCCATACTTCACTTACCCCTGATCTGAAAAAAAATTTGTGCTCAGAAGCGAGCCTCTGAAAAGGGTATTGGCGCAGTTTTACACTCTCCATGATCAAGGAGGAGAACTATTTCCAGTTGCCTATGCTAGTAGGAAGCTAAGCAAATGCCAGCAAGCCTACTCAGTTATGTAGAAGGAATGCTTAGCAATTGTATGGGCCGTTCAAAAGTTCACCCTGCATATCTCTATGGAAAAGAGGTTTATAATACAGACAGACCATCAACCTCTATCCTGCATGAAGAGATCTAAGATTGCCAAACATTAGGATTAGGCGTTGGGCTTTGACCCTCACCCTACCGATCCGCCGAATTATCAAAGGGCTCAAAATGTAGGTTCCGGACCTTCATGAGTAGGACTAATGGCAGAGCTCCAGTGACAGTAGAATAGGCTCTTTATATGCCATGTACATTAGGCGTTCAGAGAAACAACAAGGATGTGCAATGTACTTTGTGCAAGCTGGGGCTCAGTAGTGTCCCAACTATTGAAGTGTAATGTTTCAATAATTATCAATGAGGTAAATAATTACTTGGCTGGTATGGCCTCGGCAGTAGTACGATCATTGAATGATATTGCTTTGGTTTATAATCAAGAGTAATGTCTTGGCATACATTTAATCAAAAGGGGGAGTAAAATTTGTTACGTTCGAATGGATTATTTATATATTTTTAAACATTTTGGAACCGGTTATCACAGGCATTTGGGCAATGCAACGGCCGTGTTTAATCGCAAGTTGCATTTCAGGCCGCGTACTTTTTGTAGATAACATTCCTGGCATGTTGACATCTGTGCATATTGTGTCTAGACGGTCAGTTATGCCGACATCTGCGCCTATAATAGGTATTGACAGGCTTTAGATGTCAAGTTTTGCACTACAATAGAATGATGGGCAATTCGGCATGCCAACATTTGGCAAACATATAAGAACATTTAGGCAGCTGGGATTGGCGTAATTCTTTTTATTTTAATAAACATTCGTTTTTGTTGTTGTTTTTTCACGCGAGATTAGGCGCATTTTGGTCATTCGAGAATATTTCTGCCTCGCAGGTCCTTTGGTCAAACGTTCCTAACAATGTCAAATTATGCCCAGCAAGCTTTATACTTTATACTTAGCCAACGTGGAATATAAGACTGTCGTGTTTGTAGAAAATAAACTACAGCCTGGGTTATGTGCAGTAGCAGCTGGTTACACTCTGTTTTACCTATCCTTGACCATGGTGTGCGGGAATACAAATCCCTGCCTGGACGGGTTTCTTAATGGCCAAGTTTGTGGACCCGCTGTTGGTGTCAAGAGGCTTAATTAAACTGTATTCTGATTCTGTGAGTATGAATATTTTGTATTAAAGTAATGTTGGTTGGTTTGGTCGGTCGGAAATTATAGTTATAATTTTTGGAAGTCATGACTTGAATTTGAGCAAGAATTTGGGTTAAAATTGAAATATTACTATCCCGTAACATCCGAGCATATATCACGCCATTGGAAACGGAATTTCTTGTCTACGATATAAATGTTTTTGGTCCAAAAATTCGGCAAAATAGATGGATTTTAAAATTTGTTTCTGGAACTCTGTAAGAATTCCTTGTAAAGACATGTGCAAGTTAAATGTTTATTTGAGTAGAACTTTATGTGGTATGGTTTTTTGGATATTTATATCCAGTCTACTACCATGTCCCTGATTTCGCTGGCGTGTATTTTCTTTTCCGATGGGGCTTCACTTTGATTGCATGTGACATCTATTGAGAGGGACGACTTTGAAGATACGAAGTTCGCTGCTGCTGTTGATTAATGTACTTTTCGGGCATCCCCATCATATTGAACTGTTGTCTTTAATGCCATGACTTGCTGTCAACACATAGTGGGCTGGACACATTAAAAACCTTATAAGATCACGTGCAAGCACGTAAATTATCCAGTTATATTGTGTGAAGGGGTGTTTTAATATAAGGTAACGTTTAATTATCCTGATACCTTTACAATTTACAAAACGGTGTAAAAGGATGTCACCAGATGTTGTACAAAGTTATAATCATTTGTGGGTTTTCAAGTGGTGAAGCAGCTAAGTAAAATACCCACTTTATAATCGTAAAGTGCGTTTGGAAATACAGCTCGTGATCTCTCTAGTTTACGAAATCTCAATTAAAGCAACCATTTGTAATATTCTTACTAACTAACGAGTTGAAGTGAATGTAGATTGGAATTAGAATTTTGGAATATCGAGAAACTTCAAGTGGAATAAATTGAGTTTATTTTGGAATAGTTTACAAAATCCACCGCTATGTCTGGAGTAAACTTTTTCCAGTTTGCGTCTAGAATCTGGGTGAACGTACATAGTTTGTCATGGGATATTTGGTAATGTGACATCTGGTCACACACACACCTACTCAGACAATTGTTGGTTAATAATTCAGAAAAGTATGATCAGGCTGAACAGAGCATGTAGCATTCCACTATATGTTAGTGGTAGAATAACATGTGATTTTTAACAGGGGTACTGAAAACCAAATGTGGCTCATCTGTGAGCAAAACAAGCCACGGAGAGATGATAACCTGGCCTTGGATATTTGTGTGTTGATGTGAAAAGCGTGACAAGCAGGAAAAACTCTAGAATTTTCACACAAATGAACATCCTTATTCAAAAGCATCATAGATGTATTTATAAATTCATGCATAAAGTAGTAACAGTAGTAGTAGAAAACCAAAGTTTTAAATTCCGGTTTTGTCTCCGCTATTGAGTGGCTGCTGTGTAAGGATAAACTTGGTCAAATCCATATCCAGGGCTTAGATCACTCACGTAGGAGGAACCCCTCCCTAGAATGTTTCCACAAATCCTATCTTAGCCATTCTTGTCCAAGTTGGGACCAAGTGTTTTGTCATTTTGTCTCTCCATCTGGTTTTTTTTTGGACGTCCTGGCTTTCTGTCCATTCTGCATTTTCTGGGGGTCCACTCTGTCACTCTGATGTCCACCTGTTATCCTGCTTTCTAGCAACATGGCCTGCCCATCTATTTTTGGCACTCCTATGCGTCGATAATCTCAGACTCCTGTCTGTGATGGATCCAGCAATTTCTCTTTTTATCTTGAAGTCTGATGCCAAGCCTGATTCGCTCCATCTTCCCTCTGTGCAACTGCAAGCACCTCCATCGTGGTGTTATTTCAAAGCCCATGTTTCACTGGCCGTATGTCATAACAGGAAGAATGGATTAATTGAACACCTTTCTCTTTACGCCATACTTGTCTCTTATTTTCTGATGTTTTTCCACTTTTGCAAATGCTGCCCAGCCCAGTCCAATTCTCCTTCTGATCTCGGGCAGTAAATCACCATCACCCGTCACTGTCTTCCCAGTAGATGTACTGTTGACCTTCTTCAATGACTATTCCTCTACAGTTATCTTGGTATTTCCTTGCGTGGTCATTAAACATCACGTTGGTTTTCCACCCTGCTGCTGAGTCCGACCGGTTTTGCTGGTTCTGTGAATGGTCATTTAGCATGTTTCCAATTCTCCTCTGGTGACTGGCCAATCAGGATAATATGGTCGTCAAAGATCAGGTGAGAGATGATTTTCACCATGCAATGTTGAGTCCTCTTCTTCCCAGTTAATCTCCTTTTGATGGCATCTTGAAGGCATAGAGGTGAAGAGTTTTGGGTGAAAATGTTTGTATCCCTGTCTTGGCTCCCCCTCTCTATCTAGCTTGATCTTGTCACTGCCCTTGTGGAGCTTTAGGGTGGGAGAGAGGCCCACGTACAGGTCACTAAATTGATGTAGGCTGGGTCAACTCCTTGGTTTTCAAGTGCTGTGAAGAGTGGTTTGATTCAACTAGTCAAACGCCTTATCATAGTCAACAAAGGCAAAGCTGATGGGATCTTATACTCATGGCGTTCTCTTGTAGTGGCTAACAACATGTAAATGTTATCAGTGTTAGAAAATCCTGGTCTAAAACCAGCTTGGGCTCTGGTTAGTGTGTGTTCCAGAGTGTTCAGCATTCTTTTCAGCATGACCTGGAGAATACCTGTGACATTACATGTAGAGGCTTATTGGCCTGTAGTTTTTTGATGTCAGATTATCCCCTTTCTTATGGAGAATAACTACAGATCATTCTTCCAGTTGCCTGGGGTACTCTTCCCTCTGTAAGGCAATCTTTGAACAGTTTTGTAAGTACCTCAATAATGGTTTCACCTCCATCTTGAAGATCCCCTGCTGTATACATCCTCTTCCAGGGGCTTAATCTCGCTTTAGTTTCTTTAACTGCATCTCTTACTTGCCGAAGGCATGATGGAAGGGGGAGGTTTTTTTTCCACTTTTTTGGGTACATGACGTCAGCAAAGGTTTTTCTTGTGGTTACCTGGTGCCATGTAGAGGTTGGTGTAAAACTCATCACATTTTTTGACCATCCTATCGAGATCTTCAGTTGAGTGCCATCATCCTCCTTCAGGGCTATGATGTTGTTCCTTCCTGACACTGTTTTCCGCCTTGCTGATTTAAGTCATTTGTTGTTTTCAAATGCTTGTCATCTGTTTCTTCTCGTTGTAATGAATGATTTCGCTTTCATACGTCGCCTGATGCTCTTGCAAGTCTCAGTGTATTCTACAAGTTTGACCCATTCCACTCCTCTTCCTCTGTCATCTTTTCTTCCCTCAGTTTGTTTCGGGGCGGGGGGGGGGGGGGGGGGGGGGGGTGTTTTCCATAAGATCTTTTTAAGTCTTATGGCTTATCCTATCTCTGCATCCTTTTCTCCCAACCGCATCTCCTAATTGCCGAAGTGATTGTATTGTCACTGTGATTCGATCTTTTGGGGGGCTCTGAATCCAGCTGTAGAGCCTCAAACTTGTTGGACAACTTCAGTTGAAATTCCCCGCCTTAGTCATCCTGAGTGCTTCTGCATTTGTTCTTCTGTTGCTCCTTCATAAATCTTGCTCTCTCTAGTTTGGTGTTGATCATAATGGAGGCTCGAAGCATGCGGTAGTCACTGCCTGTGTTGAACTTATTATGACCTGATACATCTGAGAAATTGTGGGGCTTATCAGTAAGGATGTATCGATTTCACATTCTCGTGACTCCGTGGGGGAGATCCATACCATTGCCTGTTTGGGCGATTTTCTTGTAGAAAGTGTTTCATACTTTTTCAAATCGATTCTTTCAGCAAGTTGAATGAGATTGTCTCCTCCTGCTGTTCCATACTCCAAGCCCAAGTTACCCGTGCACTCCTCTCCTTGATTACCCTCTCCAACTTGCGTTAAATCGCCCTTATATATTGTAGTGGATCTTGCTACTGCTGACTAGCTTGTCTATTTCCTCATACACAGATCTACTACTTACTTCCTCATCAGCACTGCTGGTTGTTGGTAAAGTAAGCTTGGATTATATTTAGATGGTAACTTGTTGTTGAATCTTTGACAGTTAAACTGACCATCCTTTGAAATTCCTTTGAAACTGCTGACATTTCCTGCTTATACCTATAACCACTCCTTTGTGACAGGTGTTGCTATCCTTTGAGTATAGATTGTGACACTTTCTGTTAAGGGTGCTACACCTTCTCCTTTTTTTTTTTGCCTTACTTCACTAATCCCAACGACATAACTTGGTAAATCTACTAAATCTTATGTGGCACACAGGCTATTTTTTTTTTCAATTTGCTCTCAAATGCTAGTCTAATAAGTATGAGTGTGCTGTGTGTTCAGGTTCTAACTTCATTTAGCACATTAAACTTATGGGGCCGGTTCACAACTAAGGCTAAATCATTGGAAGTTTTTGGCCTCATAAGGCTCCTACATGTTTCGTGGTATGGTATTTTTGTGCATTTATTATACCAAATCCTAGAATATTTTAATTAAAGGACCTTATATAAATTTCACATCAGTCTTTTTTAACTCTTCTTGAAGTAACACCTTTTAAGTTCAGAGCATTTGGAAGCATTTCTGGTATTTAGCCTACAAAGGTCACAGCCGGTCAAAGATGTGATTCCAACGGAATCAATCTGGTGTGTTTTGTTGTATATATAACACTTGTGATCCATGGTTAACTTTTTCAAATATTGTCAAATTAATCATTTGAGTGAGAGCTAATAAATAAAAAGCTATACAAACAAGCATAAATATTTTTTTTTGAACAATTTTGAGACTGCACTATTTTTCCACTGGGCATGTGTCTCTTTAATACAGTGACATGGTTGGCCCTTGGAAACCTGACATTTTAATGATTCTTGATCAGTCCTTTTGTGTTTATAGTTCAGTAGATATTGTTAGAAAGGGCTCTTTCCAAAAGTTTGTTGATTGGTGATAGGTGGGTTTTTTTTGTTTACGAGCAAATTCTGTATTGCTTGTCTCAAAGGCCACTTGATTGTAATTTCTGAAGAATCATTTTATTAATCTGCATGTAAGCCTAGGCACACATACAATGCCAATGGTTGCAAGTGTTTATGTAAAAATCTCAAATTTTGTGGATGGCGTTAGGGTGGGTTTGGTGTTCAAAAAACGCATGTCTAGTATTGCATTATCCCTAAGCACCCTGGGTTGTAATTTCTGAAGAACACTTTTGATCAAATCTGCATGGCAGCCCCCGGCACAATCTTAAATTCTTTTGAGTCTGAGATGATCAGACTTGGATCACAAATACTCCTTAAAATTTGCTACAGAATTTTTCATTTTTTTTGCTGAAATTTCTTACAAAACAAATTTCAAGTGAGTAAAACCTAAAAAAAATATGCGGGCAAAAAACCAATTTTAAACAAAAATGCCAAGCGGTCTTCTGAGAACAAACTTTTTTTTTCTTGCCTAAAAGGGAAAAACAGTAGTGACAGTACAACATTGACTACAAATCTGATTTAAATTATTTAGTTAAAAAAGTTTGGTTTGTTGCATTATCACTTGTAGGTATATTCGATATGGTTGTTACACAAGACATGCAACACCATTTTTGATGACTTTTTTACATTTCTGATTATCCTGATTCGTGCCCGGACAGTAGATGCTATGTAGAATGAGAATAATGCTGTCAATCTTATTGACCAAAAAATCGAAATCGTCAATAGAGTCGTATGCATGTGTTAGCCTGATAAACTTATAGCTAAAATTTTTGCTTACATGTCATTTGTCAATT
>JAMKCH010045838.1:0-11715 GCA_023653785.1 Ophioderma brevispina | reverse complement strand
ACAAACCACATATGAAAAAATAAAAAATTAAAATGCAATGGTTTGTCATGCCACTAAAGAAAAAGCACAACTGAAGACTTTCACTATGAGCTAGCAAAATCTCAATTCCCTTGGCCAGTTCATTAGCGTTTCCTTCACCAATGTAATTACAAAACACACCCTGGTTTTTGGGTAGAAATAGGAAACCCGATTACACGAGTCAGTTGAACTCACTGTATCAGTACAACCCACTGAACTGTAATCCCTTGGTGATGACATATTGTAACTCATGTGCTTGTTTGACTGAAATCAGAACCAAATGAGTTGGATCACGAAAAAAGATAAACACAACAATATAAATTACTTAACCTCAAGTATTTAAGCAACACAGTATATCATGCAGCTTCACCTGTTTATGTGCAAATTGACCTTATAGGGCATTAACACCTACCAACCATGACGAGCTATTAAATAAGTCACAATGGCAGAATAGGCCTATACGAGAGCATCAAACAACTAGTGATAAGCCTCGATCCATTAATGTGAATATAACGAGGAGCGTTAGCTAATTATAATGCCCAATCCGATTGCACATAAATCGGGTGTGATCCGCACCAACGGCCTATTGACATGGTCAATTGTTGTATTCAATCTGAGACTATCAATAACAATTGATACGATTTAAGTTGTAAGCTATTCAGAAAAGTATTAACATGCAGTCCCAATTGTTTATGGTGTAATGTCTTATAGGGAGAAATTAACATGACACATCGCTGAGCCACTTCTTTAGCCACAAGGTTAAAGTCCCTAACCCAATAAATGAGAATGCTAAAGGGACGAAGCATAATTATAACCAAACGTTAAGAGTTAAATTCATGTTATAATGACTAACCGATTGCACATGAAATTGAAGTGGACTATATACCTTTGGCCTCAGTTGTCACGTATGTGCCGTATTACCGCATTGTATTTCGATGAAATCAATACACCAGCCTCACTAAAACTTGAATAGCTGCTAGAGTAGCTTTAACCTGAAAAAAGTCCCATCACATTATTCCACAAGGCTGGTTGATCATCAACGACTGACAGTTCACCCACAACGACAACGTTCCTTTGACGCTTGTTCATTCGGCATTACAAGTTATTTTCTGGAGCTCGAGTCACACAAAATTTCGCCAGTTAAATACTGCACTTTGGGAAACCGACGGCTCCACTGTTTGATGTTTGTTTCACCAAATGTATCTAGACATATCACAAAACTATTAGTTTTATTTGTACACAACCCGTCGAATGCTGCCTCCTGACACAATCTGAATGGGCGTTTGAAATTCGTCGTTTTTGTTCGTTCTTTTAATATGCACGGAACAGGTTCAGATGGAAAGTCACAACATCAAAGCCTGAATTATTGACTTTAACTTTATTGTCCACTTAGAGTTAAATTATTCTGACGCAACGTTCTTACCCGATCCTCAAGCACTAAAATCCGTGATTTTCTGAAACATAGTTCCAAACTCCTTAACGACGACCGGAAATGATCAGCCAGGAAATAGCTGGTCCTATCATCGTCACGCCTACTCCCGCAAACACTAAACGGTCATACGTCCATGGAATCTATTTTGCTTATTCATTCTTACATCTTTCGAAACATTGAATGGGCGAATATACTAAATATAACATACAGAAGGAAGCTGGAAGATAGGAATACACATTCGAAGCCTTGCCAATAGTCTTACAGATCAATTATCCATAAAGACAATCATTCAGGCCACGGAACAATGCCTTTAGCAAACAATTTATTGACAAGTAACTAAAACCATGCCTTCTCCTACGCAGATCTGATGCTATGTGACGACAGATGGCGGAAAACGCCAAAGCCTGGGAGAAAAGCCGACGCACATTGGTCAACGGAGCCGGAAGCAACAGGACGTGAATGAATGGTGCTGGCTCTATGCAAAGAAGCGAAACAATGACCGAGACCATTGGGCCATTTAACCCATTCTCCGCAGTGGACAATCCGTTTCCTCCGATCATCTTCTAAACGTTATTATGGAAGGAAATCCGCATGATTTTGTTTTTGCTGTATGAACCCATTTTTTTTTCTTTCCTGAGTTTACCATTGTGCTTTATACTTTTACTTGTAACTCCATAATATGAGATTAACCCTCGTCTACTTAGAAATACAGGGCAAATATGCACTGACTAAAAATAAATAAGTCCATTATGAATAAAAAAACACTAATTTAAGGGTTAAAAATATTACCACGAAAAAGTCAATGGGAACATTCCATTTTTTAGTTGGCGCATAATTTTTAAGGTATAACCACTGAAAAAAAGCTGAAAAAGTCTGTTTCTTGTGATTTTCAACTGATTGGGAGCAATACATAACGAGTACATGTAGGCTCTGTGTTAAAATCCTTCAGGCACACAATACGTGGATTTTGGTTTTCCACCGGATCTTTACCGAATCCTTACCGAAATTGGTGCATTGCGGGACAGTAATTTTACCAACAACGCGCACTCTATCTAAAATAAATAGTCGCTATAGATTCTATGGGTTTTGTGTCATACGGTCATTTTTCTTTCATAACTGTGCGAAAACCATTGCTGTACATAAATATTACCATTAACGAGTACTCTTTGATTGCTTTGTATTTTGCGCCACAAATGTGCGCGTAGTTTAAAGAAGGCGAACTAAACCGCGAGCGTGCATGGAGTGATGCATATCTACTCGTACATCGTTGGTGCATTGTGGGACAGGAATTTCGGTAAAAAATGATTTCCGGTAGGAAACCCAAAATCCACGTATTAACAACATGTCTTGGCAGATTTAAAGCTAGACGTTATTGATGAAAACTATCAATTGAACTCTCTAAGATGAACTGTAATGGTTACTATTTCGCTTTATATGAGAAGCAGTGCAAATAACAGCCGTAGCATTATCGCATTATTCAGAGATTGACCGATATAAACGAGTGTGTTCACCAAGTGTATTGGCATTGTAAAAAGCTAAAGTAATAATCCGATACTGTATTTTAAACAAGGTCAGGGCCAATGCAGATGCCACTATACAAGACTTTAATTCAGCTGTTGATTCAATTCTTCAGTTGAAAAGAGTTACTATTATGCTTTCCTAGATTACGTACGTAATCTCATTAGCCGCCGCCGGATAATTAATGATGCCACTGGCGGATGTTACGCTCGATTCCTAATCGCTTAATCATACGGTCTAAATTACCCTTCTGGCTGGTTTCAAGACCTTCTCAAGATAAGGAAGAAATATTGAAAATACTGTTTAAGAAAGGTACGCATTTCTTGATCGATCATACACTAACCGTTAGAAATTTAGCCCACTAGACTTCAGCGCTGCTCTTCATAATCTACAAGGAACGTTTGTTGTGCGGAACTATGATTACGTGTTATTGTTATAAGAGGTTCTTGGAAAAAGGAAAAGGGAATTTGTAGGTGAAAATCCACTGGAGGAGGTCTTCTGCAGTGGCGTAACCAGCGGGGGAAAAAAAAAAAAAAAAAAAAGGATGACTGCCCTCAAACTAAAATAGGGCCGGAGAAGTGAAAATGGGGACGAGAAGGGGAGAAAAAAGGGGGAAGGAGAGGGAGAAAGGAAAGCGGAAAGAGAAGGGAAAAGAGGGTGAGAAAAAAAAAAAGAAAAGGGAGAAGAGGGGGAGAGAAGAAAGAGGGGAAGGAGGGGTTTATTGTAGTTTCAAACGAATTTATTGTGAAATTTGTGCTCTGAATACTGCCTTTTTTACTTTTTAAGATGGCAAACCTAAGAGCTTCACGGGGCTCCGCCCCCTAGAACCCCGCCCCGTGTAGGCCTTCGCAGCAAGATGCTCGCACTTTAACCATACCCCAAGCTGGTACAGCAATCGGGAAACTTGCCCGATGACTCTTGACGAAACTTTACTCTTGTAGCCCCGGAGCTAGCAGACATTTGTAACACATCTCAAGGTCAAAAGGTTTGAGTGATTAAATATGTAGACAGACTGACAGGGACCCCTGAAATTAATTCTTAAGGGTCACAAATGGTGCCTTAAGGAGAGGGGGCCAAGACAAAGTTTGTACAGGGGTCAAATTTTTAAATTGATCCAATTGTACTAAGGAGTATACGATGTTATTTGTCTAACCACAATGATTCAGGAAAGGTATAGTCTGTACTATCTACAATGTAAAGTTTAAGAGTTATAGACTAAAAACAGCAACAATCAATAAAAAGGGTCAATTTCAGTTGTACAGGGGTCAAATTTTTAAGTTGCTCCGATTTGGATAAAAATGGTGCAAATTATTGGTGGGGCTCATAAGATCAAAATAAGGAATAGGTTTGAGTGTCTCAAATGCTTGTTTAAGAAAGTAGGGGGAAACAAGGTCAAGCACCATTGAATGCAATGGACGTTGACCTTCTGTGCCCCCTACATCGGTAACTAAGTATTTTAGACAGTCAAAACTATTCCTTGTTTTAATCCTATGAACTCCATCAATCAAAAAGCCCACAAAAACACGTTTTAATGATGAATGTTCTCACTTTTACGGTTCAAGGCATCGGGTGAAACGACATAATGCAGTTGAGTTCAATATATATTTATTTTAACAACAATAGAAAAATTAAATATTAATTTACTTTTAAAATAGGTACACATTCTATTCCGTTTCATATATCAAATTATCATAAATTGTGAAATTTCCCAAAGGAAATGTACTTTCCTCGCGTTCAAAATGAAACACTTAACGAGTTATTGATTATAGAGATTAGTTAATAACAAGAAATACATTACCGGCAGCTCTTTTTCTTTATATTTTTTTTCTAAATATCTACGAACACTATGCACATTTAATTTTTATCTATATAATTTTCAAATGTCGTGCGATAATCGGCTCCCTATGTAACATACGATTTATTACATGCTAAATAAAGGACGTATTCGCATATACATAATCTCTTTACAAGCCCTTGTAGAATCAATACGACCCAACTTTTGGATTTTCAGCGATATCTTACTGATTGCATTTTTTTCTTATACGAGTGCAATTGCCTAACTATTAGACACACAACTTTTTAAGCAAAACAAAATTGAAATCTGGCGACCATTAATAAGATAATTACACTGGGTTTCATCGAATTCCTATCTTGTCCACCAATAATGATAAAGGTGAGATTTTCTTTAGGCATTTGATGCGCTGTTACTTATATAATTACTAATACAAATATAAAGTAGACTAAAATGTTGCCCCTCTCCAAAGGTTTCATTGAAGATACACATCTCACACGCACACGCATTCGCGCATGCACGCACACATAAACATGCACACACAAACACAACGTCAAAATGGTCATTTTGACATCTTGAATACAGTTCTAGCTAAAGTGTAATCATGAATTTTCGTGTTTCAAATGCATGGCCAAAGACATGTCTTACCATGTATGTTGAAATCCTAACACTACAACATTTTCGAATTCCATACAAAAATACGGGGTAGACAGGCATGTACATGAGCCCGAAGTGTTAAATATTTTAAAAGATAGGACAAACGGAAGTTCGATTTTACGATAAGACAAACTAGTGTCTATATGATCTACACACTAAAATGATGGTCCAGATATTGATAGACTTAAATGTTCTACGCCGAGATGATAAAATGTCGATAACTACTTACACTTACAGTTTAATGGGAAAGCATTAGACATTTGTCTTTAATAGCCCCATATCTTTCCAATGGCTATCGAGCTCTGATTTGAAGGAGTTCACATTTCTTGCACTCTTTACACACGTAGGAAGGTTGTTTTAGTTGTTGAATAGAATAGAAATAGAAAATCTTGTTTACATCAAAAGTCCTTTGCATAAGCTCGGTTTAAACAATTTCCTTAATGTTGCCCTTTCTGTGTCGGATGGTGCCTCAGATCTGTTATACAATAAGGTCTCCTCTGCCCCCCAACCTATACTCCCACCCAGGAGTATAAATGGGGGTACCGCCCGGGGGGCTCACTCAACCGGCACCACTGACCGTATGATCGTTACCAAAATCGCGGGACAAATATGGCACGCGAGAGAGCGAACATAGATGTGAACCCTTGTTGTAATACAGTTTTTGCGTCCAATCATGTATAACAAATAACTTCCAATGGGATAGAACCACCATAAGATGGGGAACCATTGTCATTATCCACCATGGCGTGCCATATTTTTCCGCGTTTTTGGCAAAGCTTGGTATCGATCATGCGGTCAGTGGTGCCGTTGGGTGAGCCCACGGAGGGGTACCGGCATATGCTGGAATGCAAACAGACTCGCGTGCGGGAGGAGTGGCGAACAGCAACATTATATGAGGGAGTCGGCCCAAATGCCAGTGACAGAGAGATGGGCACTCCGCCTGCGGGCGCGCATGCATTTTTTGCATATCTTTCTTGAACCCGGATTTTTTGCTTAGATAAAGAGATTCCAGGGTGTGTGGGTCTCATATAAGTCTTGTAAAAGAACCATAAAACTTTCTCTGTCGATGTACTGAAAGAATTCTGATAACCATCAAACACGGTCTGGGCAGCTTTGGTACGGTGAAAATTTGACTTACTCCGGTCATTTGTGACAAAAACGCCCAGATATTTTTTCTACTGGTAATGACCATCGTGTTTTGTAATATTTGCAACCAAAACACATTTTGACGATAGGATATAAGTTCTTGTAAAAAAATAATAATAATTGCTTAAAAGAGAACAACGTATGCTTAGCATATTAGGTGTAATACATTATTTAACATTCTTAATATATGAAACCCTTTCCAAGGTCAATGCGTACAACAGGAAACGAGTGGACAGATATATAAACGAAATGATTAAGGAATAACTTGCAGATGATTAATGGTGCAGATGTCCGGAGCAGATGTTGCCAAAAATAACAGTACAACGTCAAGAGGTTAATAATGCTTTTGCGAGTTCATGGAGATCGACAACTATTTTACGTTCTAATGGTTACAATAATTTGGTATGTTTTTGGGTCATTGTCAGCCCGATATCCCCTTCATAGGAAGAGGAGGACGGTTTGCAGGGCTTGGGGAACGTGTGAATGGTGCAGCAAATGCGAGAAAAAAAGAGATCAATTCCATTTTGCAAGATTCTGGCCCAGGCCAAAAACCCGTTGACCTGGATGCAAATGTGGTGCAAAACATTATGTCAAAATGATGTCATATAAAATATATAATAGATTATCTAATTGATAGACACAAATGGGTATGAACAAACATGGCCTTGGTTTAAAGGATAGGAGCTTTCTGGTATGGTGTTACCCTTATGATTGATTTTACTGCCAACAGTTGACCAGGGCGGTGACGGTCAAGAAATCCAATATTTAGGCGTCGTCAATGGTTTAAAACGTAAAACCGAAATCCTTAAAAAAATCCGATTTTTAAAACTATGTAATCAGCAATATTTGTTATTCCAAAACAGCTGGAAGCGAAGAATCAATTCCACCGTAAGGGGAGTTCTAATAGTACGGATGAGACGAGGTCGTATTGGGGAGCATGATATGCCCCACAAACCGTCCAAATCGGTTTGTGGTTTGAAGCTATATTGATGGTTATTATTTTAATTATTTGTGTGAGTTGCATATTGAACGAGGCTTGGCCGCCATTCGTCAGTTTTAGTTGACCATCTCTTGTAATTTGCAATACCCGCATTTTCTATGTCAATGGGTCATCACATGTATGTACCCATTTTGTTAATGCCTGTCTTCTTGGTAGGATTGGGCATAAGTTTGCCATTATGAATTTTATCCGTTACAATTTAAAGCCATCCTCTTTTACATTCAGTCTCAGTTCAGTTTGATATCCCTGACCAAAAATTGTGGTTTTTGATCTGTGATATTCCTGTACTTTAGCAAGAGTGTCAGTGTTACCTGGTTGATTGTGAGCAGTGAAGCAGGAGGACTGGTGGTAGTTGGACTGGTATTATAATTTTCGGGGATAAGAGGTGTGTTCGAGCGCGAAATAATCAAGATACACATAGCTATCTATTGGTACAAAGCAATGCCTTGATATTCCTGCCCGTGGAATAGGCGCGTCATACTTCTCTTCCGAAGGGGCGTACCCCCCATCCATCACTTTGGGATCACCCACCCTGTACCTTACCTATTACCCGGTGGGTGTTTGTTTTACCTCAAATGGAGCGTTAAAAATGGCACAATTAATAAAATCCGCCAGAGAGTCTGATTGAATATGTCATTACCTCGATGATTATTTTTTGACGGATTCCATTGCACGTTCACATTTGGTTTATGAGGACATGACGAACTACTTGCAATGGGTGCGTGCCGATTTCCTCCAGCCAGATCCCTTGATATAGCAATTCAGTTGTCGTGTCACCTTCAAATTAGGTGATCTATCTTGCAGTAAACATGGGCTGGTTAAACTTTCACAGACACATTCGTGTCTTTTGAAACCGCGCCAAACTCTCGCTTGCTTAGCCACATGATAACTCCTGGTTTTGAAGCAATTAGGCCAGAAATGACGTTGCTGAAGCCTTTATTGACAAAAGACCGTTGTTAATAAGTATAAAAATGTACATAGATGCCGGGGGGGGGGGCATCGTATATGAAAGTGACATTTTCGATGTACCTGCTCCTACCAACCCTTGATATCAAGACCTAGCGGTTGTGAAGATTTGCTCTGCCAAAAAAGGGGGGGTGACCTCCTCAGGTAGAGGAGTATAAAATGGGGCGCTCGGTATGTCAGCCTTCAGATAACGGAGGCTGAAGTGATGCCAATGTGAATTAATTAAAAACGCTTTTGATGGCATAGAATAATCCTAATTGATGTATAATAAATCCCCTACTCTTTTTGTTACACACAAAATACCAAAAATGGACCAAAACCATAAGGTTGAGGGGGTTTTCAGCAAAAAAGGGGTCATTGGGTGACAGATTGGTAATAACAAGGGGGTCTTCGACAGGAGCATAACGCGTGCTAATCACCCCCCTCCGGAAATAGATGCAATAATGCAATTTTGAAACAAACATGTTTTATGCATGGTTACTGCAAAATGAATGTGATATTCATAATCATGTCGTAAGCCATAACACACCGATGATGTCAGATATTAATTGGTCTTTAGAATATATAAAATTACTTTTGTGGAAATGAGGCAGTGTTACTTTAATTGTTTGGGCCTTTCAGAGACACGAGCAATTTATATCATTCTTATTTTTGCATTGGCCGGAGTAAATATTTCTTTAGGTGTTAAACAACTACATTAAACATACCATTGAAAAGGAATCAGTTCCTTCCGATATTGCAACTTCCCAGATTTGTCAAGGAAACCCGCTTCGGTTCAAACTTGGATGGTTCTTTCCAAACTTCGGATCATTGTGGAACTGCCACAAATACCAAGTGACGAATGTTATTGTGGAATACGTAGTCATAACGCTTGTCGATTGTGCTGCGCGGTGAATACATCCGGTGGTAAAAATTGGTCGCAATTGCGCTGAATTCAAGTATATTAGCGTCTGTGTGGGTAGAAATGGCATGTCCGAAAGTTCGTGGCAGGCGATCTCGACCTACTACTCTGTCAAATGTCGTCTGGAAAACGCCTTTAGAATATCCGGATGGTCCATTATGTATTGTAAAACACCATCGCAACGTCGTGGAGTGGTATCAGTTCCTGGCCGAGACAGGTGGTGATGTTGAATAAGTGCATCGTCGGTGAGATGGGAGACAATACCTTCTTTTTGGCTCTGTTCCATTTGGTTGAGAAACACCAAGTCAATGAAGTATTGGGCAGTCGGTAATCCTGCTGCAATAACGGGTTCGTAAACGATCTTCTTTACAAACTCTCCGAGTTGTACTGTAATATATGCGAGCTGTTTGTGTTTGCTCGGCGTCAGATATCTCATGGGTGGAACCATAAGCCGTACCCCTCCAGGTCCATAGCTTAAATTGTTCGTGGAGGAGATTGCAAGAGTTCTTCGAATCTTTCATCAGGAGTAATTTCATATCGATTTCCAAAACAACCGACAAAATGATAATTTGAAACCCGTTCACGATTAAATCTCGCGGATCAAGGGTTTACCTGGTGCTGTGAAGCTCTTTATCAAAGCGTCAGTTTCAGAAGAGATCTGTTATTCAAAGGATATCTTCCGATTCCAAATATAGTAATGTGGGTTATGCAAAATCGGCGTTGTTGTTTCCATGCCTCTCCAGACGCCATTACACAACCTTAAGATTACAAGTAAAGAAAAGAATGTGCGTAGTTAAGGTTATGCAACACATTTTTTAAAGTAAAATAAACATTTGGAATAAGAATGCCTAACCTTACTGAGTTGTCGATATCATATCTCTAATTATCCCAACCCTACTGTGGATAATAAAAATTGGTGACACGTGGGCTGCACCTCTAAGTTGGCTATCCCTGCTCATTTTTAGAGTCCTGTTTGGAGGGGGATAGTAAATCAGACAGTGTGAATCACTTATTAAGATTTGTCAGGCTGAGTAACATATTTTCCGGGTTGAAAATGTTTCCGGTGCTTCTATGCAATATCACTGAATATAGTTCGTGTTGGTGTGGTTTCGTCGTGAGCCGATTTCTACCGGCAGGGGGCAACCTTGAATATATATACATGACTGACAATATGAAACATTAAGGACAATCGCATGACTAGTGAAGAAATGGGGTGTTTCCTGATGGTGTGTGTGTGTACATGACGGTACGACGGTATAGGCAGTTTAATTAGAAGTTTGCAACCTATAGCATTGTCCAGTGCGACAAAGGATTTCGTACATTTTTTTTCAAAATCAATGAAAAATAAAACCAATTTCAAGCCAAAACAATGAATACCAATAGAATGTAGTATTTAAATATATCTAAAAGATTTACGTATATTTTGCATGTGTAAGTGTAAGTTCATCTCCGAAAGGTAACAGGTTATCTTCATGATAAGGGACCTGCAGGATAAGCGAGAGAAGCGCTCAATAGTTGAAACTGGCTGAGAATTGTCATTTGTGCAATATGCGTCGTAAATAAGACTCGGTTTTTCACGAGGTATGCTGCTTATCTAAATTTGCCATAACAAGCTAAAAAACAGAAAAAATCCAAAATTGGAGGGGGGGTTGAGTCTAAGTAGCAAACCCACAAACATAAAAATAATTTATACTATTCAAAAATCTCACTTGAGATGTTATTCAGATATTATGCAAAGGTCGTTCATTGATAATCAGAGTTGCTAAACAGAAGTGTCATTTGGTTATGGTTAGAGCTCAGGGAAAAATCTGTTGGACTTATACATAATATATTCTTGTGCAAAGTTTGTTCATGAATAACAATCAAGTGAGGAGGGTATACAGTGTACTTTGTTCTGGTAGAGGAAGCAAAAAGTTATTATGCTTCTTGAAAATATCACTATGAGCCAAGATAGTTCATATCCCCGTGGCACAGTCAGTAATTTCCCATTCATTAGTGTATTCAGAACAATATGCCCACCCGGTTTGGAGTATGATTTCTGATACCCAGAACACAAAAGGTCAATTCACATAAACATGTAGAGCTCACTGAAATTTGTTTCAGTGGATGAGCGTATTGTAGCTCAAGTGTAGGGGGGGGGTCAAAAAATCCATGACTGATGTTTATGCTTTCTTTTTATTTTTATGCACCCTCGATGGAAAATTTGTTTAAAAAGACCTCCCCCCATCCCAAAGAACCGCAAAACACCATACAGGGGTACAAGAAATATCGATACCCATCCGCAT
>JAMKCH010045837.1:0-12209 GCA_023653785.1 Ophioderma brevispina | reverse complement strand
CAATCTGATAGATTTAGCTTCGTATACCGCATGTACCATTCCTCCGGCGGTGAGAGTTATGATTGCTAAAGTTGTGGAGTCAATAAAAACCCTACATTCAGGAAAGAATTTTTCTTCAAAGGTTTTAAACGTTATTTTGCTTGAGTGTTTGCTTTGGTTGTTTACAGGGAAATATAAACGGCTATTCAGAAGATTTTATTCGGTTTGTCTTTCGGACTCTCGGGTTCAACAAACTAGTCAATTTTGCGGAGAAAGAGACCTAAACACTTCTGTTTTGGCCGATTTATGCCAAACAATTCGGCGAGACTGACAACGACGGTTTATACCATAAAACAATAGCAAAGACAATTCACACATGCAATTTAAGATGGTATCGATATCTTCTTGACAAAAAGCTCAAAACATACCACCGTTGATAAAACCGGTTCTCTATTGTGTACCTATTCTAAGTAAAATAATCTTCAAAAAATTAAATTACCATGTTCAATCATAAAGAGTCCGCTATTGAAACAACCATATCAATGTATATTGCCATGATTAATTAACATAATGAAACTGCTCATTAGATTTTTGTTTTACCTCTTTAAGGTAATTATTTTGCACAATACAGTACTATCAGCATCCACAAATTGTGAGAAGAACTAAAGCTGTTTTCTGTAAGTTCTGTAAATAAAATTGGAATTAAAACTAATATTCAATAGCGCACTGGTTTTTTTTCCAAGCGGAATACAAAACCGTCTGAGTTTCACTTTAGCTCCCAAGTTCGTTGTAGGTTAAAACCATGAAAATCTTGCTGAACCAAAGTAAAATGTGGTCTTACACCAGCTATCTTGACTTTCGTATTTGAGAAGTTTTTCATCGGATTTTCTTTGTAATCGCGGGATTATATTTTATAATTTTTCAATTATTCTCTCACCTGCATTGTTTAACAATAATTTGGGTTAAATGATTTTACTCAAATCACTGCTAAGAACAATGCTACTATATGTTAAACGATGCATCTTTGTTTGCGTCAAAATCGGCCAAACAGGATTTTTAAGTCCTCTCAGCAAAATAGGCATAACTTTTTCCTCCAAAGTCCAAATTGACACAAATAAACGTTTTCTGAAAGCCGTTTTATCCTCTTTATGGACCAAAGCCAAAATTGAGCAAAAATAATTCTTTACCTATTTAATTATTTTTTATCTGAATGTAGGGGTTTTTTTACTCAACTGTATGACATGGACCCCCTCTCTGATCTCCCGGTGCCCATGTGCTGGGTTAACCACTGTGTTATGTGTGTAGGTTGGGTCCACACTTTTTCATCGAAGATAGAGGTTTAAAGTCGGAGTGGATTGATCAAAGCCACAACATTGCAAGTACCTAGCATATTTGCAGTATATGTAGTTCACTTTTCCAAGCTGTTTCCGTGTGATAAGAAATCAGGTGTAAATTCATGCTGTGATTTTGATTTTACAAAAAAAAAAAACTGCCTGGAAATATGAAATAATCGCGGTCTATTTATTTATAATATCTAGCTTACATATTAACATTCCGCTTAAGCCAATATTGCCCTTGGAATATACGTATTGCTACTAGAGAAAGTTCCTTCACGTACCCTCGGGTCGCAGCTGAAAACAAAAGGCATAAATGCTAAGGGCAAAGACTCTTCTATGTAGTTATGTGGGCTTTAGCGACTCACATTGTCTAATTAATCGAATTTTTCTATAACTAGGATAAGATACACCGTTAGAGCTGTGAAAATATACACAATGCAAAAATATCTCGTGAGTATTGTCAGCCGTGCTTAAAGAGGAATAAAAGTATGCATTAATTCTAAGCAGGGATTGAATACTTCGGTATCTGGACAATTGAAAGGGAAAGATAAAAAATTGCACTCATATACCAATTCAAACAATCGCCAAACCAGGAACTAGTTTTAAAATCTAAATATATAATACCCGTAAGCACCGGAAAAAAAAGATTTACTCACAAAGAGGAGACTATACAAGGAAAAGGTGTTCAGGAAAAAAGAAGTATTTCATTAAAAATAGCTTCCAGAGAGAAATGGCATTGTATTGCCTTCAAATAATTCGCATGTATACAAAGCGAACCCAAGCTAAGTAAGAACCCGAAATATCGGTTTTTATCTACAAATCAGTCATTTAATAATATGCGGCAAATGTAGTGATACAGTTGCCAATGTTCCTTAGAAAGACGGACAAAATGTACTTATACAAAAGTGACATTTTACTTAATGGCATATTCTCCCAGCAAGTAGACACATTTGTCACATTTAGGACCACAAACTCAAGTGTTCAGAGGACGTGTAATACAACAAAATGTGACTTTTATCCACTTATGTTAATATCTACCAATTTGTCGTGTATATTTTTATTCAAGCACAGTCAAAAATAAGTATCACTAGACGTGTTTTCTGACGACCCCCCAAACTGAAGGGGTTATTCTCGTTGTGCACAAAGTCATCGTAAATGTGACAGTAGTATTACAGGTACACAGTTAACCTTAAAGTGACCAAGGGGTTTCCACTCCCGGTGGGGCCTAGGGGGGGGGGGGGGTTCCATGGGACCCAACACTAGGAAACCGCGTTAACGAGGGAATTTTGTGCAACGAAATTCTTATACCACATATGAACGGATCATAAGACAACCCCCAATCAGCAATAAAATGAGATTTGTTATTTTGGGTGCAAATTAGGGCAAATATTGTTTTAAAAAAAAAAAAACCCTCGAAAATTGAGCAAAAGACGGAAAATTCAAATGAGCCTTGCGCTTACATCAAACATTTTGTTGTTTGTTATTCTTTTTAAAAAAAAAGGGCTAATTATTTTTTTAATTTTAACTAATAATTTTTTACTTTACATGGACAGGGCCGGCGGAAGCAAATTGAAAGTTTTCGCGGCAATGATTGTCTACAAAGCGTACGGTATCCCATGATCGGCGTATTTCTATTAGATTTTGGGGCCCTAAATTATGCTCCCAGGACCAGTTAGGTTCCCCCCTCCTGCGCAGCGCGGAACCCTTTTAATGTTCGTTTAAAAAAAACATTTTTCCCCATGCACATTTGATACAAACACTTTGAAATAAGCTTTTTATAGGTATGATCAACGTTTTAAACAACAAAATATAGTTTATGGTTTACTTTTTGTTGAATTAGCATAAGTGTTCCTGTAGAGTGTGTTACAAGCTGTCTCGTGGGTGGTTACGGAAGGGTGTCCCCCTCCGTGCGAAGCACGGAACCCCTTGAATATTTGCTTTCCAAAACCATTTTTCCATGTCCAAATTTTTTTGACCATAAACAACTTTAACTTTGTAAGTGGGTTTTACTTAAAGGTGTTTGTTCCGATTTATGGTGTATGTTCTCTAACTTGATATGAGAGCCTGGCACTTGCACATACCCCCCATCAAGTCCCGGGGAAACAAACTTGCGGTTTTTGATGGTAAGACTCAATAATGCATGTTATCAAGGCCCTATTCAACTACTGTGCTAATAAAAGTGGTTAACCACAAACGGCTGGTTTTTTTTTTATATCTTGGATGAAATGGATTCGAGTTCTCAAATTTGAGACGACAATGAGAAAATTACGGCCTTTCATCTGATATCAAAATCGATACTACTTCCGGGTTAAATCAGGGGGTCCCAAGACGATCGGAACACCCCCTTTAATTTTTACATTACATGTATATATATGTATTTATACAAGTGGTCAAAGTTTTCACTTTTTCTTATGCAAATTCTGCAATTGTGGCTAGACATATCAACATTTATTTGAGGATAATATCGTGTTAAGAAGCCTGATGAAAACGGCGTTGAAACAAAGCTTAAAGTGACAAAAATGCCACCATCTGGAGAAAAAAGGTGGATAACCCAATTTGCACACACTTACGTAAGTCTATATGGCACTTGTTGCCGTCCAAGATTGAACACTCAAACATTGAACAACGCACCCCGTCATGAGACTTTGTATTTTATTACTCTTTCTGTAAAAATGTTCCTGGGTGCATTTTGTAAATTGCCTTAGTTTTTATAGCTAAACACTGAGCTACAACTTTCAAAAGTGATGATAAAGTTACTGACAAGAAAAGAATGCGATCCCCGTTTTATTTAAAATTCTTACCAGATCTCGGGAATCAGACTATATAATTATTTTGTAAATGACTTAATTGTTGGAAGTGATTCAAAGATTTCCAAGTGTACGTCTCCTTTTGATCAGTTTCATGATTGAAATCTTCTTTCCATTCCATTTTCAAAGGGTAAACACCTCCACAAACTTGAAGGGTATTCAGTAGTTTGTTACTTGATTGCCTACCCTTACACCAATGGTATTGATAATTGTTTAACCACGATTGGCCGCATAATCGACTAAGTGTTGGCAAAGGTGGATTTTTGCCTATTTTTCTGGCTACACAGCCGCCCTTTTGTTATTGAGCTCTGTTTTCAACTTCATTTTCACCATGTTTCTAAGACTTGATATGTCCACCCACTCTTTGAGAAATTTAAGACAAAAAGTGTAAACCTTTTTGGACTACTCTGTAGTTGACAACGTTTTTTAAAAAGTAAAATTTTAGTTGATTTTAAAAAAAATAAAAAAAATTAGCATAAAGTGTTCATGGCAAGTTCATTATATAAAGCTGTCTGGGGGTGGGTGCGGGAGGGGTGCCGCTCGCGCGAAGCGCGAAACCCTGCGATGTTGCTTCCAAAACACATTTTTCCAGGCAAATTTTGATAGAACCAATGCGAAATAATGCTTTATTGGTATGATCAACGGGTTTAAAAAAGTAAAATATAGTTTATGGGTTAACATTTTGTTATATATATGCAAATATATGCTTTCTTTGAGTACGGTCTGACAAAGATAAACTGGTGTACGGCACTTTTTGAATGAAAAACATCAAAGTTGTGCACGGGCCATTTCATGCAATGCGTAAAGGAGACAAGATTGGTCCTCAACGTTTCAATGACAAAGGCGTCATTATCTCAATCTGAGAAGCACCCTACACTTAAAGGTCTTTAAATGACTGTTTTAAAAAAACCGCCGTAGCGCGGAAAAATTTTTGCAAATTTTATGGGTTATAGAGTATTTTCCAATTTAAGTAACAGGGCATTTTTTTCTGTGTTTCCACGGGCAAGTTTTTTTTTAACCCTTAAAGATGTGGGTATTTTTTTTTTTACTGAAGTGGGAAAGTTTATTGTTTTTTTTCTCGTATGTGATTATTTTTTTTTTTTAAAAAAGCTTCCTCCCCCCCTTGAAGTCTAATGGTGCTTCCCTAAGGCCCGTGAAAATTGTGTTTCCTAGATGGGCTCTCGTGGTTAATGTTCATGGAGAGTTCATTAATCAAGCGAAGCGAGGTGTGGTAGTGTGTGTCCCCCTCCCGGCGAAGCGCGAAACCCTTCTAATGTTCGCTTCCAAAACGCATTCAATCTCATCAAATTTGATTGAAACAATTTGAAATTTGTAAGTGTTAAAACTTGTTAACTTTGAATAATTATTTAAATTAAAATGAAATATATTATTTCTTTTTGTATTATCACGTTACATCATATGTAACGTGTTCATGTAGAGTTCTATATCAAGCGACACGAGGTGGCCAGGCGGGAGGCTCGAAACCTTTGCAATGCTCGCTTTCCACAACCACATTTTTCTTATTCAGCTTGAAAATTTGAAATATGCAAGTTATCCCACTATGTCCCTATATAAGGTACTTGAAAGCGTTCCATATACCGCCGTTTTAAAATCCTACAGGAACAAATCAAGATAGGCCCTGCACTGGTCCTCTAACTCCTTAAGTCTCAACGAAAGATTTTGGGGCATCCATATATTGGATACAGTAGTGTTTCATATATAATAGAGACCCACCCCAATAATATAAACAAATGCGATTTTGATTTGTTTAATTTCATGTACTAACATAGGCCTAAAAACATAGTCAATTCAACATTTCACAATTTTGTGTACGCAAAGAAAGGATTCTCCGATTAGCCGTTTTCACCTATGGTGATTGTGTTTTGATAGAAAGCTTTACATTGGTGCAGAAATCAGAATTTTCATATTTTTTTTACGGGACACCTAGTTATGTTAAATCTCTTGTTGCATTTACCCGTTCGTAGAGCGAAAAATTTGGAAATTTTATGGGTTTATAAAGTAGTTGTTCCGTATAAAGTAGGTTAAGTTTCATTGTCGCAATCGAAACCTTAAATTCCACCTTTCGCACGATCTCCTTCCCATCTTTCTCTCTCTTTTCTCTTATTCGCTCCCCTTCTCTTTCTCCCCTCTTTTGCCCTGGCTCTCTCTCTCACTCACTCTCTCTCTCTCACTCTCGCTCTGCATCTCCTCTCCTCTCTCTTTCTTTCTTTCTCTTCTCTTTCTCTCGCTCTTTTTTTTTTTTTTTTTGCTTCTCAAAATGTGGTGCGGACGATCGCCGCACCTTGCGCATAGCTTGCGCCGCCCTGTGTAATGTGTGAACTTATATCACAAAAAACAAATTTGGCTTGAGTTCTCGGTTTTTCTTATTCTTATTTTTAAAAATATTCTCAAATGACTTCCGTTTAGTGCCCAATGTGGGGGGCATGACCCCCACTAATTAATCTTTTAACTGCTTGTCCGATTTTAATTATTTTGGTAAGGAAAAGAAGCGCATTTTAAAGTTAAAAAAAAGAACAGACATTACCAAACATTTCGGCGCAAAAATCCCACGCGTAAGCGGACCAGCGCGAAAACAAATTTGGGGTCCCTAGGCAACCCCCCCCCCCCCCTTGTCACTTAAGGTTTAAGTGTCATATTGGTTATGATCAAGTACAATTGGATGGACCTTGACTTTTAGAACTGAATACATTCACAGCTGTTTGAAATTCATATTCAATAATTTCATCATTGATGTTATATTTGGACATATGTCTGTAATCTAGCATTTTGAATAATCCACGTTATAACGTAACGCCTATAAAGGATGATTGAATATGCCACCAAATTTAAATCGTTAAACTCTCGAAGTAATATATGATGGAAATAAAGGGAATTGATTCATTTATCTTGACAGCTATGTAAATTAAAATACCATGGTGAAAAAAAAATGTTGGCAGCTGCTCAATTCACTTTATCACGATAATAGGATATTTAATTAGCAGTGGTCAATGCGTCACTATGCTTTGGTCGGCTTGCAAAGATAGGGACCAGGTGTAAAGAAACTGAACGTCCCCCATGAGAGAGTGTCCTAGTACCATAGCAACATGTACGCGAATAAACAGTGACCTGTAGACGAGGCCATTTGGGTACAGTGCTTAAACAAATGATGCATACAGCACTCAATGGAGAACACAGTAGACGATGCGTGGTAGGACACTCAGTCACACGAGACACTGTAGTATTGACACCTGTGTAAGAGTAATTATTGTCCGGCGTTACTTCATAGTCCGGGAACAATGATGAACAATAGGGCCAATCGATTCAGTGGACTCTTCACGCACAGTAGCTTCACGCTTTATTCCGTTATCGTCATGGAGCCCCGGATGTGGCTCCCGCCGGACATTATATGCTTTCACACGGTACCCAAAAGCCCTTTCTGATAGATTGGAATTGCATATAGAATTGGCTCCATTTTTTTCTGTAGGATATTTGGAGCATTCAGTTTGAATAAGCCAATCTTTTTTCTCTTGTCTTCAAGAATGTCGGACCTGAATTCTCTATGGATGCCAGTAGAGATTTGAAGCAGCCAATACGAATAAACCAACCTTGGTGAATAATCTCCTGGTTTCCATGAATGTCGGGACCTGAATTTATGTGGATTCCAGTGTATATCACTCCTTGTGATTCTATTGACGGACGACCGCGTGATGTTAAAAAATAGGATTTAGTCTATAGCATTACTCTCGGGGTTATAGTCAAAGCCCGTTGAACGGCAGCAACATTTTGCCCCAGAAGATTTTCTTGCAAGGATGTACTGGTTTCTTCATTCCTATTGGGTAGGGATTCGTGGTCATTGAACTTTGGCAATTTCTTAGTATCGTTGGCTTCAAGAACAAAGCCTGAGTAAATTTGTAAAATGACGTTGAAACTCTGCGCTGTTTTTTCAAATGAGTTGGGTTATGAATATTTGCTGTCGAACTATTATTGAAAGTTCAAGTCCCAGTTGTAAGACCTTGTTTGCACTCTACTTTGATTACTAGGGATTTAAGACATTTGAACTATCCTTTTTTAATCCTATGAGCTCCACCAATAATTACACCATGTTTTATCAAATCGGACCAACTTTAAAATGACCCCTGTAACGGCAATACCAATAAGACTTAGGCTGTAGTAGACAAACTACTACATTGTAGGAATCCGTAGAATTTAGAAAAAACAATTTGGACTCTTGTGTAATTTTTTATCTAGACCCTCTTTACGGCACCATTTGTCGCACTTAAATCGCATTCGAGGATACCCCTATAAAGATTATAAGTACATCTTTTGAATGGGAGATGTGTAAACAAAAACCTGCTATCTCTGAGTTATTAGATGCCATTACTAACGAGGCTCTCGTCTTCGAGCCATCTCGCGGGAGGAAGGGAATGGGTAAAGGGATAGAAGGAAAGACAATTTCACATTGTGGGTGGGATCGAACCAGGGACCCCTGGCACCCAGTCATGTCAGGCGAAGCAAGCAACGAGTGTGTAGCTGGCCCGGCCACCGAGTTCGTGCCCATATGGGTGTTCTTCAAGATGACGTCATCGCTCAGTGGCGTGGTATATTGTGGTCATTGGGCGTGTTAGGGCTACGTAGACTACTGGCCATGTTGAAAACGCAGTGAATGCAATCAAACTGACAAACTCCAACCAAGGTGGAATGGGATCGTGCTTGAAAAAATATCCTTATATACGTATACTGTAGAGATGACTTCAACTTTACAAATAATTCATAAAAAACAAGTCGGAATGCAATTTTAACTTAACACACCTGTGCTATGTTTTTCTATGAGGAAAGTTAATCTTGGAACCCTGTAGCGTCTCCATTATTATAAAAAAATATTATATACTTTTAATTACTTAATGGTTCACCGTGCTTGCTCTCCAGTAATATAGACATATCGGTTTTTTTTTTGTAAGTTAAAGGTAAGTGGTCTGATTTTTTCATGTGTTTTTACTTTGAATGGAGTTCAACAAAAGCACCTGTTTGCAAATTTCGGTTTAATTGCTCCAGCTATTTGGATACAAGAAGAAAACATGGATGTCACAATGGCCAATAGAACAGTATGCTCGGTCATAGTGTGGTCAATAACATTTGAATACCTTTTTTGTTTATATCATCTGAAAGAAACATATCTCAGGACTTAAATTTTACAGGGGTTATGAGCTTTCTCCTGATATCAATATCTGTTTTGAAGAGGTGCAGTGGGGAACGAGTCTCTCAAACGGGTCATCCACCTTTACTTGTCAAACTAATCATTGTATTTCAACATATGTGATGTCACTAGGGAGCAGAATAAACTTCAAATACGAGTGTAAACTGTATGATTTATTACGTTATTGAAATCATATAAAGGTAAATTTTTTTCCGGTAAAATTTCACATCTTAAAATTGTTTAGGATTTGAATGGTAAAAGAACCTGATTGTGACCATCATTTAGAAAAGTTTATGTGCAGCTTGCTGCGTCTACGCATTTTACAAAAACAATATGGTCACAATACAGACGGTTTTTGTATTAGAAGTGATATTCAACATAATATAATGCAGTCATTATTGTGTGATTGCGCTTTTGAACACAATGGTTGAAACACAAAAGATTCCAAAAGGACTGTAACTCACGCAAAAAGGTGCTGGTGGAATGTCAACCAATAGACGCTCGTGCTAACGACCTTTTCGGCGGGCAATGATATGTGATAAGCATGCCGCTAGACAATGAAAATGTTTGAACGAGACAAACAACTTCTTCAACAGTGCATTTCCACTCTTGTAGCATGTATCATAAGCCCTAATATCTCTAAAATGACGGCAGTAGAAATATCTTATCAAACGTAAACAAGGATGATGCACCTTGTTGGCGTACAGAAAGTCAGTCTAGTGTCCCAGCATGTCAAAACATCTGTGTATAGACTATGTTTAATAATTTACCACTGAACAAAAGGGACTTGCCATGTCAGGCTTGCGAGTATGGAAAACAAGTTTTCCAAAACTTCAACGAACCGGTTTATAGATAATAAATCTGGTTTAACACCAATAAACCCTGCTTTTCACAATAGACCTAGTTTATCAATTCGAAAAACTACACTTTATAACTTTTAAAACTGTGTTAATCACAATATCGGTAGATAAACTGCGTTTATTACTTGTTCTTGAAGATTTTGATAAACTTTTTTAATTGATAACCCAGGTTTATAGAATCGATACACTAGTACTTCATAAAAACTCACAGGTCGTTGAGGTAGGTCATCATAAATCAGCGCTTTTTGATCAACCCACTTTATCAATTCGATAGACTAGTGTATTACTCTACAAATATTTTCCGGCAGCCGTAAACAAGCCATATACTACGTGAATCAAAAAAATCGTGCAACGGTTGCAGATGACATTGACCTTGATAAAGTCACTGAATCATAGATTTGTTGTTTTAATAAAGCAAATCTAATATACTTCCTAATGTTAAAAAAATGAAAGAAAACGATTAAAAATAAGCCAGCTATGACCAATTTTGTAAGCACACCCCTTTTCCCTCCATTCCAATGGGATTTACACAGTTAAGCAAGAATACGTCAATGTACGATATACGGGACATAGCATTATGAATATGAAAGTAATGATGACCCATGCTATTTTTTTTAATTGATCTATGAATAGCCATTAATCTCGTCAAATGATCTTCCAAAAGATTTTAATGTTCACACAAAATCTCACCCATTTAATCCTGATGTGTAAATGAAAAGGGTTTCAACACTACTACTGTAATCCAGGTATAGATAAAAGTTATGCCAATTAAAGGGACTATTTCTTTGCAATATCCTAAACAATGGGAAGATCTTGTTTTCTTTCCCTGCAACAGGTGAATTTGTGTTTGGATTCGTCATATCAGTTTTCACATTGGTATAAATAAATTCATTGATTAATCCGTAGTTGAAATAAGAAAATGTAGCATTAAGTTGACAAAGGCATAATGATATTGATAGTGTACATTCTCACAAACACAAGTTTTAATGTGTGTAAATCCCATAGGAATGGTGAAGAAAGGGGTGTGCTTACAAATTTGGTCATATCTGGCTTATTATTTAATCGATTTCTTTCATTTTTTCAACATTTGGAAGTATATTAGATGTGTTTTATAAAAACAACAACAAATCTATGATATAAAATGTCAAAAAAGAAAAAAACTAAATCAATTTTTTAAAAATCCTGCACATTTTTTTTATGTCACAGTCATATGGTCTATTAGAATGAGAGTTCATGGCCAAGAATATTTTGCAGATGAAATGAGAAAAATACAAACCTTTCAATGATACCAAAAACTCACGTTTGATAAGGTGACTGCTGGGATCGAGGCTGATGATCGGATGGTAGCCCTTTAAGATAATATTCCATATACGCGTATACATTTTGATTGGTGCATTTAATTTAAAATTAAGTTTCACATGCAAAGGTTTTGGAAAGTGAGGAATGGGATTTTTTTATATTGTATTGTTCGCAATGTCATATAACATTGCTAGCATTTGAATTGATTTCTTGCAAATGAGGAGGTATGTTATTATTATTTAAAGTCGCTCAGACCTGTTGAAATTAATGAATGTGACTTATTAATGTTACTTCAATATCAATATGAATGATTTACTAAAACATTTAAAGGGATTAGCAGCGATCATGCGAGAAAATAAAAAACGTATTTTTTAGCTTGTAAATCAAAGATAAGTATGTACAATTTCATAAAACTACTTTAATGTAGGAACAAAAACACAAAATATTTTTTTTTTTTTTTTTTTTCTCACGTTTGATAAGGTGACTGCTGGGATCGAGGCTGATGATCGGATGGTAGCCCTTTAAGATAATATTCCATATACGCGTATACATTTTGATTGGTGCATTTAATTTAAAATTAAGTTTCACATGCAAAGGTTTTGGAAAGTGAGGAATGGGATTTTTTTATATTGTATTGTTCGCAATGTCATATAACATTGCTAGCATTTGAATTTTCTTGCAAATGAGGAGGTATGTTATTATTATTTAAAGTCGCTCAGACCTGTTGAAATTA